>VZTE01004282.1:111492-187263 GCA_013397775.1 Eulacestoma nigropectus
TTTAATAAATTAGCTTGTGGAATTTCTTCAAGCAGCAGAGAGGCAGAGCTCTGGGATGGGAGGTTTAACTGAAATCTGTGCCCTGACACCGATCCACTCCTCTAGTCCTTCTAGTCCCGGCTGTGCCTTTGCCTCGGATGTCTTTCGTGCAGTTGTGCCATTCACCCCAGGCTGGTCGAGAAGGCAAGTGGTGCGAGATTAGATGTTTTGGGGGCTGGAGGGAGGAAGGCTGAGGGCAGGAAAAGATGGGTTAGGCCTCTCTGAAATCCAGACCTCAGTGAAAATTCCACGCAGGGAGGGGTACAGGGTCATAGCAGCCTTTTTTTTTTTCCAGCGGGTGCTTCAGATAGAAGCAGGTTGATGCAAGGGGCCCCACTCCACCCCGCCCTGCTGGGGGACGGCCTTTCCCAGGGCCCAGGAGGCCGCTGCCGCCGTCATGGTGGGGCGCGAAGGGTCAGGGGCTTTACTAAGGGAAATTTCAGAGAGACAGCGATCTGCGTGTCTGAAAACACGCACTCCTCGCCATCTCCCGCCAAAGTACCCTTGTGATGTGGCCATCTCAACCAGTCAGAACAACAGCTTTCCCTAGATGTTGATGGAAGAAAGAGATAAAAAGAGAATTAAGATAAATATTTGTCCTTCAGGAATGGAAGTTATTAAATTAACACCCCAAAGTTTGCGCTATCTAATGAGTTTTGTCAAACACTATTTTTTAAAAAGAAAGAACAGAATATGCGAAGTTTTGCCTTTGGCCGGTATAGTGGAGTGTAAGAAAAACATATTAACGTACATCATGGAGCCCCGCAAGCCACTGCTGGATATGTACAACAGAAGGTAAATAGATTATTTTGTTTAACAATGCTGACAGCTTGTATGGAGCAGAATTGGAGAGATCTAAATATTAATAGACTCATTCGAGTGGAGCGAAAGTTACAAATCATTACCCGAAGAAAGTTGGCTTCCAGCCCACATTCTATAGGGGCATGAGGGAAGCGTGGTAACTGTGCTGTTGCCGGCTACAAAAGGGCAATTTTTGTATATAATTTATTTAGATGAAGTGTGCAGAATGTTTTTATTTGTTCTACTTCTAGCTGTCTCACCTCTGTGTGAACTCCCCAAACCCAGATCTACTCCGAATACTTCTGCTCCCCCTTCTGCACACTTCCCTCCAACGTGTTTGCTTTGGCAACTTTCATGTTCTTGCAAACAATTCTTCCAAAGATATCAATCACTCTTGCACCCAAAGAGAAATACTGTACACTCAATGCGATGACAAAATGAAACATGTTTGAAGCAAACCATGTGTTCTAGTGTGCCAGGGATTATGTTATTTGTTCAACGAATATGTTCGGAATATTTTAGGCTTCTGTTACTCCTGTGATAGTAAATTTTATTGTCTGCTGTTAGGATTTATTATTTCGGAGACAACCCAAATACCTCTTTACATGGGGAGAGCTTCTAAAGGGGGAAGCCTACTCTGCGTCGAGTTGGGGGAATTTATTGGCCAGCGGTACTGCATTTTGTAATGCCGTTCGGCCTGAGGCACGCAGAAACCGCGGCAAGCGGGCCTGGTGCCAGCAGTGCGGCGGGAGCACACCGCCTGCTCCCACGCGTGTCCACCGGGCCCACGCGTGCCCCAAGCCGGCCGAGCGAACGGAGCCAGCGACGTCCTGTCACGGAAATCCTCTGCCCGCGGCGGGCAAAGCCGAGGAGGTGGGACCCGTCTGTAGCGCCCATGCGGAGCCAGCCGGCAAGTAAGAGCCCCGCGGGCGACGGCTTTGGAGCCGCTCGGGGAGGTTGCATCGGGCCCCGGCCTATGCCTGGACACTGGTGCTTGCCTGCCCTGCCTCCTGTGAAATCCCAATTTCCTGATCTTGAGGGAGGTGGGTTATTTGGTGGGGGCTTTTGGTGCATTTTTCGTATAGTTGTTTTGGGTTGTGCAGATTTTTTGTTTGTTTTGTTGCTGTTTCTTTGTTTTTTCTTCAGCCTCGTTGGCCAGGGAGCGGAGCGTCCTAGCGGGACGGTCACCGGCGAGTGCTCCCACTCGACATTTCGGTGTTGTCGGGCTGTTTCGAAAGCCCGCGGATCTGGGTATCCCTGCCGCTACGGCCCTTCCATGTGAGCCACGCTCCCCTCCTCTCTTCTCGGCAAGGGCGGAGAAGGATCTCCCACCACTGGCAGTCTGTCTTCCCTCTAAAATGCATCGGTGCTCCCCTGCAGATTCGCAGGGAGCCTGCCCATGCAGCCGCGGTAATACTCAACGCTGAGTGGCTTCGCGCCCCTGTCCCCTCGCTCTCGGCATGTGAGTCGCTGTGCCCACGGCACCCCCACGTCGGCGTGAGGGGTGCGCCGGACCTCCCTGCATCGTGGCTGGGGAGCTCCCGCGACCGAGCACCCACTCTGCAGCAGCACGAAGAAGCCGTCGTCTCCGTTTGCCTGTCTCTTCCGTGCAGGTTGCCCTTCCCCGTCCACACAGTTCCACCCCCGCTGCCGCTGCGACTGCTCCGGTGCAGGCTCGAAGGCGGCTGAGCTTTCCTTATTACTGGAAAGTCAGCCTGGTATCTGCACATAATTATGCCATGCTTCTTGTTTCTGAAAAGATCGACTGGGCTGTTGGATATAACGGATCTGCAAGTCAGATGTCATTAAACTATCGCGATTATTCATGAGCCACTGCAGGCTCAATTTCCTGGTTTGGCATTACTGACCGAAGTGAAAGTGATAGTCCCTTGCTCCAAAAGAAGCAGAGATGCCCGGGAGCAGAGCTGCCGCGCGAGGAACGCCCGGGTTTCTGACCAGGACCACATTTCAAGCGTAGAATATACACATTTCTCTGAAAGTCATTGCTAAACTTCCTCTGGCAGGACTCTTACTTGGCCTGCGATCAGAATGTGCAGCCACTGCTTCAAACAGAATAGGTCTTACTGGATCCTTCAGGGAAAGAAAATAGGTTGTAGGTCATTAGAGCAATAAAAAGGATCTCAGCGGCTTGAAATGATAATGTTGTCTCCCCACGTGCGCCGTGCCTGGCTGAAAGGGCCAGAACAGGCCTGCTCAGGACAAGGAGCAATGGTTGAGGGGAGCTCCCTGCTTCCGCTTGAGGAGGACAGGGCTTCAGAACACTGAACACCCTAAGTAGAGAAGGGCTTCCCATGTTAATAGACAGGGCTAATCCAGGGCTACTACTCCCCTGCTCCCCTCCACCCCCCTCCCGCCAGACGCTCCTCAAGGAAATAACATTTTGTAAAAGGTTCCAAAGGATAAAGCAGACAGCACATTTTTTTTCCCCAGTAAATTTTTAAAATATCTACGTGTGTGTGTAGGTTGACTCTGCAAGCGTTAACTGGGAGGTATATCCTGTTCTGAAGTAGGTGACAGTTTCCCCCTGCACACCTCGGCCTAAGGACTCTCGATGTTCAGTGTCAGTGTTTTTTACTGACGTGTTAGGTTGGTTTCAGAACCGACGTCAAGCCATGGAGCTGCTGCCCGTCTCAAAATGACGGTAAGTATCTTCTGTCAGTACCGGTAACAGTGAGGGCAACGAATGCCGGCATAAAAGATAGCTCACTGTTTAGGTCTCGACCAATTCCTTCATCATTAATAAAAATCATAATGAGAAAAGTACGTGCAAGGCTGTAAAACTACAAACAACAAACAATGCCCACAGACCAACGGACCAACAAAACCGCCAAAATGTTAAAGTAAAAAAAACCCAGCTTTGCAGGGGAAGGTAAACTACTGCAGATGTCACGAAAGGCCAGGAAATCTAACAGGAGGCTCTTTTGGTGCTGAGCTCGGTCTCTTGGAGGGAGCTGGATCCACTGAAAGGAGTCCGACCCCAAGCCGGGGATGAGCCGGTGCCAGCAGACACCAGAGGTGACCACTGCTACTCTTCCCTGCAAGTGAAGAAGGAACAAGGGAAATAGTGCACGTGCTTATTATTCCTGGAAGGACGGCCGGGACCCGGTCTGCCAGGCAGCGGGAGAGCGGGCAGAGTCTTCTCCAGGCAGTTGCATTTATATCGCGGCTGCTTCTGGCTCTGGCCCCTCACTTGTGGTCTTATCGCCCACAATACCTTAAGTAACAGAAAGGAGGGCTCAGGCCTCATGAAAAAAAAAGCCTTGGCTGGTGGAGATTGTCCAAACTGGGGATTCCTTCCCCGGGTTGGGGTCGGAGTACCCAGGAGCGAAAGGCCACCTTCCGGAACTCCTCCGGGGTGGAGTAATCCGGTTCCGGATTACTGAGGCTCACCCCGTCCCAGTTCGCGGCTTCTTCTGATCTTCGGCTTGCAGCGCCCGCGCGGCCGCTTTAAACACGGCGAGGACAGCGACGCCACGGGACTGCATGAATGCCCTTGTTTTTTTGGATACGACGACGGTACGTATCTGTTCGGGGGAAATTTTTCCTGTCGATCAGTGCTCAGCTTCCTTTTGCTCCCAAGAACACATGGCAAAGCACGCTGGAAAGTGGAACGAGATATATTTGTGACTGTTCATCTCATCTACTAGAAAAATTTCTCCCCAATGACTGAAATCCAGCGTCGAGGCAGAATAATCTCAACCACATTTGGTTTTATAGTAAAATAATACTGCAGTCTATATAGTTGAACGGAAAGTCGAAAGCCAAACCAAAACCCTTGTCAAAATAAATACTCATCAGCAAATATTTTGATTATTTAAAAATGCTTTAATAAGTGTCTAGAATTTCAAAGGAAAATTAAAAAAAACGATGAGAGGGAAGTGGCGTGTCAGCCCCAGCTCCACATGTCTCGTAGCTCATCCCAGGGCGAGAGACAAGACGTTGATTAGTCTGCATTGTGGGGAGTTATAGGAATAAGCCCATGGAGTTTTATTTGCTATTATCTCATTCAGCGGCTCGTACGACTCTCCAAGCCTCCAGTTGGATGTGAGGTTCCGCGTCGGGAAAGAGTGCAGGTTAAAACCGAGGTTCCAAAACCATCTCTATCCGCCCAAAGCAGTGAAGTTGCACTTCTATGCGGGGCTACGGGGGCTCCGGACGCCCCTAGAGTGTTGTGGGGACTCAACTGGTGCCCCCTTTTCACGGGGAGAAGTGGCACTACGGCTCTTTCCGCTCTTCCCTCGGCTGCGCAGGTTGCGTCACCGGCGCTTTGCCTTCTAGGGCTGCGATAAACAGCCCGGGGCTTTCTCAGCTTTCTGATACGCAGGACTGGAAGCCTGAAATGTCCAAAGCTGGCACGGTGCACGAGCTGAAACCTTTATAAACTTGTTTCCCTTTAAGTCTTTATTATCTACCCCCAAGGACTATGGTTGCTGCTGCTTCTGCTCTTGCGCGGCGGTGGTCTGGCACCTCCACGAAGCACACATGCTAAACAGATTAACATGCTTCGGCTGACCCGTACTTCACAAACCGGGGATAGAGTTTCTCCAGCTCCATGTGGAAATTAACCTACATGTAGCAATGGTCAGCTGCAAAGAGGGAGTTCCCAAGCAATCTAAACAACCTACAGTTCTTTGTTACTTTTGGCCTTTCCCCTCCCTTTCCACGATTAAATATTTATTAAAATAGGAAACGATTTTTTTGAAAAGAAAAATAAAAGGAAGAAAATCCCAACCCAACAACCTTCTTCCTCCCCCTTTGCCCCTATTCCCCTTTCGCTACGCTTATGCACGTACTTGCAAGAGCTTTTTGTGCCGGTGCTTTTTCATTTGTTGTTTTAAAAAAGCAGGGCTGCTTCTTCTTTTTTATTTTTTTTTTAAAGGCTAAAATCTCAGTTGCATGGCTTATTAAGTGCTCTTGAAAGGCAGGTTAAATGCACAGGTTTGGGAGGGTTATGAATGTTTGAAGACTTCGGTCTCTGATGTTCCCCCTCCCGTCATTTACATTTGAAAACATCCAAAGGTAGAGCTGTTTGTAGATAGTCGAGGAAGGAGTTTCTAGCAAGCTAATCCTACCACTTTACCTGCGACAGCCTCTTCGCCTTGTGCCTTTGCGAGATCTATCCGACACCTTCTCCCCACGGCTGCATGCTTCAAGTTTTCAGAGGAGAGGAACAGCTACAAATAACTGTTGGCTTGTGTCACACGGGGCTGTCACGGTAATAAACACACGGCTTCTCCCCCAGGAACTCCTAATCCTCCCTGTGTGGCTCTAGCCCTGTGGATAATATCATTACAGGACTAAACAAATAAACAGTCTATCCGAATCAAGGGGGAGGCACTGGGGACCACAATTCCTCTCTGCAAAGATGATACAAATAAATCTACACTCACGGCTTGGAGAGGATCCAGTGGCTATGAATAGCTGCTCAGTTCTACAGCACTGGCTCTGGGCTGGGAAATGGTTCTGACCCTCCTGCTCTGTATTTGCTGCAATCAATGTGAGCTATTCAGGGCTGTGTTTTCCTTACTGTCCTCTGCTGGGAACATCAAGGACCACTAACACGTTTATGAACCTGGGCTCAGGGAAGATGCTTTTACAGCGAAGTTAGAGTATTAAACCCAGTGACATGAAGGAGAGGTCAGTGTGCTTCTGCCAGCCAGGAGCTGAGCTTTCTTATGTGATTTCCTGTTGTTCTGGCTGCTGTCTTGTATTTGATAAACTTGCTCACATGCTGGGATGCAGAGCCACATTCTTCTTGATCCAATAAAAAATATAAAAATTAAGGCTAATCCATCTGCAATCAAAGTCTAACACATACAACCAAGACATTTTAATAGCACTCTATAAATTCTGGTTTCAAGTTGCTATAAAAAACTTGAATGGCATATTGTTAACATTAGCATTTATATATTTTGTACCCCCCCACCCCCATCCTACATATATCAAAGTTTTCTTATGAATCTGGGGACATGTCATAAAAATTCCAAATCCCTAGACATTTAGCAGCCTCATCCCCCACAACTGCCAATTAATCAATTGTATTTCAATGCAGTCTTTTTTCTATGCACTTTAAAGAAGATTTAGTTACCTAAAGCTATACTTTTGGGCAGAGAGATGTTTTATTACTTCTCAGACAAAGAGAGGAATAAATTGCTGTGTTCTTATCTGTAAAGTGTCTTAGCAAGGATTGTTCTGAAATGTGTATTCTACAACTACAAATGTTGGAGATGTTCAGCTCAACTTAAATACTTTTTTTTTTTTTTTTTTTCTACTAACAGCAGTGAAATCATCACACCCAAAGTGTGCCCTAAAGCATGGGCTCCTATGGAGTTGTGCTCTTTCAGAATTTTAATTGACATTATCTTAGACTGTACTGCAGAATTCTTCTGCCAGGAACTTCATATCCTCTATGGCTACCACTTCCCTGGGATGTGCATTTGGGAGTGTACTGCTCAGGATGTGATTTATGTGCTTGACTCCTTGTTGGTGCCCAGCAAAGGTCTATGAATAACCATCCAGACCTCATGGCTTCTGACTGCACTCAGAGTGCCCTGCATCAAAAAGTGGAGAGGGAAGGAGCTCCTAAAACTACTTGCTGTAACTTGTTCTGTGATGTGGTTGGTGAAGCAAGAAAGAGGCACTTAGGCCCCCTATCAGGTTCTTTCCTAGGGAATTGGCATTTCCCCCTTCTTTCTTACCTTTCAGACAAGCTCTGGCCTGCCTTGCTCCTTACTTTGGTTTTGGTTCTCCCTAAAGCTGACTTGGCCACTAAAGCAGATGTCCCCCTGTCTCTGTTGTTACGCAGTGGTCCCTGGAATGGGGATTGTTCTTGCTTTGGAGGACAAGTTCCAGGCATTTACTGGCAATTTTAGTGACAGAGCAGGGAAGGGGGGGAAAGCAATGCCTAGCTGCCCTTTCTACAAATTGGGATTTAGAGTCAGAATCCCTTTCCTCAGCACACAACTATGTTGAACCTGGGAAAAATGAGCCTCTGATAACTGTCAACCCTATCTTTTGTTCGTGCAGTGACAGACAGAAGTATCCTGAAATTGTTCTGAGGAGAGATCACAATTCATTTTCTTGGGATATCCTGAAAATAGGACTAAAATTTTTGTGTCATTGTCCAGGGACATAACTCATCTATTAAAACCAAGGGGTTAGCAGTTCAGACCACAGGGGAGGAGAGCTCAAAGAAAAAATCAGATTTATTCCCTTAATAAGATGAGTTCAGAGTCAGGGATTTTTTCTTAGCATGGTTCCTTGCAGCCGTCAAATCACATGGGTGGTTTTAAGATCCGCTTTGCCCTTCCCAAGCTGTGCAAGTTCCTAATGTTAGTCCAGGCCTTCTTACTGGGGAGATTATTAGCATGGGAAAGCTATCACTGCAGAGGAGAGCATGCAGTTTTCCATCCATCAAGTGCAATGCAGGGGGACAGTAGTCAAAGGAACGAAGTTGCCAAAGAATTACTGGCTCCCACTGCCCTTTTCCATTAATAAACCCCACCACAGCAGGATTGGCCCTGGTCTCCTTTCCATTGTCATAAAGTTGGAATCAAAGAACTTGACTGCTTTTATTGGCAAAACTTTTGCTCCATCAGTGACGTCAAAATGCAGGAGGCGGCTGAGGGTTCACCGGCAGCTCAGCGCAGAGCGGGCTTTCTGGGTGAAAGGAGCCTTCTGTCAATGCCCCTCCTGAGACACTTAGGTTTAAGGAAATGTTTGTACTGCTCTAGAAAAAGAACTGGCCGGGTGTTTTTCTTTTGTGCTAAGGTACTCTGAAAGGAATTCCTGTGGGCACAATTATCTCACATATGGCGGGTCAGAAACAAAACAAAAAAAAGCCAAAGGGAAAAAAAAAGAGGGAAGAAGAAAAAAATCAAAAGTCACTTAGATGCTTTGGCCCAGCACAGGAAAGAAGAAAATCCACCTTGGAGGATACAACTTACTTGAGGAGAGCTGGAAAACCATGATCAAAGCAACAGGAAACTGAGAACAAGCAGTGGCCCAGTTAAAACCATTGTAACAAATCCCAGTCTCTGCAAACTGTAGGAACAGGGCGTCAGTGTTGCAAATGAAATGGAAAGTGTGTGTGTGTACATGTGGTGAACTTCACATGACTGTACCTACTGCACCCAACAGCTCATCTGGAATGAAACAGGAATTTGATGGGAAAGAGCTTGCTCACTACTGCCTGCACTGTTCACTGCCGGCTTCTTAATGGGATCCTACTTAGATCTTAGTTGTGATGCTGCACTTAGTCCTTGCAGCATCTCTGTGGCAAAGGTTAGAGCAAATTACAGCCTATGCACAGAAGGGAGAGTAAAGCTTTACCCCCAGCCAGTCAATGACAAGAAGAAAACCTACTGACTTTTCCAAGCCTCCTCTGATAGGAGGCAAAGTAGAATCAAGGAGAGATGTTGCTTCAGACATATTACCTGTGCAGGGCAGTGGTACCTACTTGAGTCTGGTCACCAGCAGAGATTAGTTTTTCTCCTATGAAGAAGTTTCTACCTCTTTTTAAAACACAAAGATTTCACAGTGCCAGGAAAATCTAAAACTTTTTAAAAATAATTTTTAACCTGAATTTAAAAATCCATTGTAATTTTGTGATTAAGTAATTGTTTATTATGCCATAATTTAATTGATTAGATGTTGTCACTAATACTTGTGTTCATTGCTGAAGAATGGCCTGGCCACTTCTCTACATCTGGCTTGTCTTATGAATATAAGTCTCTTCCTGCACTTGAATTCAAATTTGCTTTGTGTCCAAACTGTTTTATTACCTGCCCATATTTAAGCATCAGTGCAAACTCCAGAATTGGGGAATATGGGAGTAAAGCCTCAATTTCTACAGCCTGTCAGTGCTGGCCACTATATCTCTTCCTCCATATGGGAAAGACCATCAGGCTTTTTCCTAGAGGACATTGGCTGTGTGCTAGAACACATCCGTAAAGCTAGTATCAACGCAAGCATGGATGGATCAGGGACTGTGTCTGAGCCTGTTTCCTAGGCTGCATTTACTGAATGGGTGTGGGTGAAGCCCTCTAATCAGATCATCAGCAAGTGCATAATACTCTATCAGAATACCTGGCCTCAGTGGGATCACTCCAGGGATGAGGTGGTGTAAGGCTAGCAGCAGGGAATCACAGTCCTTCCTTGTCACTAACTCTGCAAAGGACAGAGCAGCATCTTTGAGCTTCTGCTTAGAGCAATATGGTGTGAGTCAGTCTACCATCTTCTAAAGCTTCCAACAGAGCTTATTAGATTTGGTTGGTGGGGTATCTAGTATGTTGTAGATTATCGGTTTCTGTGGCACGTTTTTCCCCTGGTTTGGCCCTGACATTGGGGACAAATCAATAGATATAGTTGATATTTAGATTGTCTATGTTTTTAAGAATTGTTTATTTTGTTATTTTCATTATAAGTAACAGAAAATCATAGATGTTTTTATTCACAGAAAATATGACACAAAGTTCTGACTCACTATTTCATGTTTTAAATGTGTCTCCCCCTAAAATAAAAGTACCCTCCCCAATCCATACCCGACAAAAAAGCCAGCAACCCCATCCTGGCTTGTGCTCTCTAAAAACTTGATGAAGGGACCAAATGATGACCTGGACCATATGTTTGTGTGGGCTTCCCCAGTTGCCTGGGTCCCCTTGCCTATGGGGTCACACTCCCAGGGTTTTGTTCCACTGCTGCATGTGTCATAGCAGAGGAAGGAGCCCAGCCTCCTTCCACTGCGTGCCAGTTACTTCAGCTGGGTGAGCAAAACTGCAGAGAGAAACAAAGCTGCCTTACTGCCAGTTTCCCAGGAGATCCAATGAGCTGCATAATGGTGTGCTGCTTGGGATCTCAGATGGGATGACAGTAATTATTCATGATTCAGCTATGCCATCACAAAACCCTGTGAAAATATGTTCCTTATGTCCAGCTTATCTAATGCAAACTCCCTGTCACAAGGCCAAAATTACCTACTGTAACTACATAGACTTTAGCATGTTTGTGGTCAGGCTCTAGTTGTTGGGCTTGAAGATGAGATAAAAGCATACAGTACATTTATTCTTCTGTACCTTTCTTTTGTCTGACAGTGATGGAGTTCTTGTTTTGTTCGATCCATTTGAGGAGTGTGATTATCTTGTATCTCTGATCTCCTTAGTGGTAAAGACCAGAGAAGACATGTCTGTTATTATTTTTACTAGTAATTGCCTATTTTTATTCCAGTCAATTAGTTTCTGACCAGAGGAAAAAACCCTTCTGTCAGGAATTAAGCTGCATAAAAGGAGTATTAATAGTGAAGTTTGTGTGGAGCAAAGTCTGTGAATTAATTCTTCTTCACTAAGAAGAACCAATTTGAAATACATGCTTTCTTTCTGTTATGATCACTAAACCTGGGTATATCCACTAGAAATGCATTGGCTATAATGTTTACAGATACAATGGAACCCAAAAATTGCCTAATACTTCTGTAGCTGTGATTCTGATATAAATATGAATTCCTGGCTTTCAAGAGCTGCCTCACAGAAATCATAAGGTTGTATCCTGCATGTAACTGCTGCGCATGTGTAGAAAAGTTGCACTATTTATTTTTCTGGCATGAAACTCTCTTTAATATGGGATTACTTAATTGAAGAAAACATTTCTTGGCGTGTTGCAAATCAACATTTGAACCAAATCTTCTCCTTTTGCGTAAGGAGAGGATGAGTGCACTCTAGCCTGTTTAATCCATGTGGAACTCAGTGAATTAACTTTAACTACTGAGGCGTTTGGTTGGTAAAGCATAATGTTGCGCAGTGTGAAGCAGCTTGCCATCAGTTAAACAGTTTTGCTCAGCCAGATTGCTTTGATAATTATTTGTCTTACAGGAGTCTTCCGTAATTCCTTCAGATATTTTCTAGCTCCACAGGCAGAGAAACAGCAGTGTAGACAGAGAGATTAGTTCAGATAATACAGGTTTTTATAAACACCGATGGCTGAGTGTTGCTGTATATTGCCCTTTGGGTATACTCTGTATGAGCTTATGCCAATTTTAAGTATTTTTTAAACATATAAATTAAAAATATATAATTGTATGTATAGATATTAATATATATTTAGTAGAATCTCTTGGTATAAGATTTATAAATTTGGAACTGTGACAGGTCAGCTTCCTGGCAACAGGAGATATCAAAAGGATCCAAATTTATCGAGATCAGTATTAATGCCACTAGTGTTAGAACTCATTTTCTCTGAAATTACTGCTGGCAAACTAGCTGCCTTCCATTACGAGTTGTGAAGCAACAGAAATACGTCACAATTTGTAAAATAACTGGAGAGAGGAGGTGATGCAAAGTAGATCATCAAAGCAGATCTCAGGGTTCTGAGAGCATCCTTTGCACAGCATAATACCAATGCTTTTCCTGGGGAGCCTTTCTGCCCCATGTTCACATTTTACTGAAGCTTATCCTGAGGCATCCTGGTGTCGTCCATCGTTGTCATTCAGTGGTCCTCTGAGTACGGCAAACTTGAGAGTCTGCTGGCTCTGAGAGGCCCTGCTCAGAGGGAGGTTGCTGGTCGCAACCTGTTGTGGTCCAGAAGAACTCCAAGGGTCTTATTTTGGACCGCTGTTTATAAGGTTGCAAGAGGCTGGGCTTTAGTCAGAGTAATTTTCCATGCTGGCGACAGTTCAGGTTGGTAACTTTGAAAGTTTGATAGCAAAAATATTATTCCACTTGGGTTGTTATTGAGGCAAGAAAAAATAAGTCTCCAAGACTATTCATTTAAAAAAAAAGCAGCTTGTTAGAAAACGCAAGTTTCTGGGAGCAGACAGTATTTCTAATAAACTCAAGGGAACCTGATCCCAGGCATTGTTCATCAAGACCAAAGTATAATGAGCATTTCTCAGATCATAGTTTGGCCTTGGGATAGGGTGGGGATGTGAGGGGGGGACATGCATAATCACAGCATGTTTTCTTGCAATTTATTTTTCTTTGTTTCTTAATTTGCTGCTTTAGGATTGGCTAATTTGGTTACTCTTTATGTGTCTCATGCCTACCTTGCGGAATTTCCCATTCTCCCTATACCAGGCCTTACTTTGTAGTATTTAGCCACCCTGGTGACTCCACTTCTGAGGGTTAGCATCCCCAAGAGACAGGATTCTGTAGAGCTCCAAATTTATCTCTGCAATGATGACAATTCAAAACACAAAAGACAGCAAGAACTGCATATTCACTAGCCCCACACCGGCTCCTAGCAGGTGGCTATTAGTCAGACATTTGGAAGTTGTTGGACTGCTGCTTGATGTCATCGTCTAGTCATCAAATCACAAGAAAAATATCTGTTCGTCAAGAACAAGGCTTGTTCTTTCTACTTCTGCTGATTTTGTAATATGGGCACAGCATTTGTCTTTCTGATTAGTTTTGGAGAGTCTTTAGTTAGTTGTGAACTGAAAAACAGTAGTTGGTAATAAACCCTTTCACATTTGGAGAGACTTAAGATGCTTCTGCCAGTTAAGATATTTTTAGTTCCCAGCTGGGCCAAAAGCAAAAAAATACAATACCATTAGGAATCCTCTAATTACATATGCAGTTCTTCTCAGTTTTTATGTGAAATCTATTTTACAGGTTTAAGAGATATTAGTAATTTTAAAGTGCAATCTTTACTTGTAGCTTAATATCAAAAAGCCACATGAACAAATTATCAAACCTAGCCATTCATTGCAATGTGTTGACCAGCAAAGCACAAGCTAGATGCACAATTCCACAGTGCCCATGCAGTCAATATATTATTGTTTCTCAGAACTAAGATAGAATAAGCAGCACTATTCTCTATAGTTGTTTTGTTATCTTATAAAATGTAACAGATTTGTCTATCACTTTATCCATAATCTCCCAAGGCAGTCCTTTTATTTTCCAGAGTTTTACTGAATAAAGAGTTGTGCTTGCTTATTCCATTTTACCTCCATATTACTTGAGATTTTTTTTCCTCTCCAGATTGAACACACAGAAAAAGACTGAATATTCCACCAGCAGCTCTTGACTTTCTGCAGTGTTCTGAGACCTCTCAAGTACCTAAACTGGAGTTTAGAGCTTTCATCCTTTTGCTGTACACAGGCCAATATTTGCAAAAATACCACAGGGTTTAATTTCTCCTAAAGTGATGCAATTGCACCTTTTATCTGAACTTTGTAGCTGTTCCTCACTCTTTTCTTTTACTGTCTGTAACCATTCATCCTAATCAGTTAGCCCTAATTTTTAGGGCAATAGAGGAATACCATCCAGCTGGCTATTGTCTTCTTTTCTAGCAGGCAAAATGGATCATACCTCTCCAGCCTCTTCTGTGTTTCAAGGCTTGAGTTCCAATCCAATTACAGTGGCTGCAAGAGTGATTATGCTAAGTTTTGGAAAACCTTGTTTCTACTTCAGTAATGCTTTGCATGAGTTTCTTGCTATGTGAAGCTCTAGCTGCAGGGTAAATAACAGGCTTGAAAGGTTTATGAAACAAAAAGATGCTTGTCCATTTCTTTAGATGAGCAAATGTAAAAGGTCAGAAACCACAACAGTCTATATCTGTGGCAACATGCTACAGAGCAGATGGGTACCCCAAATCAGCAGTCTTAGAGTCAATGGCACATGTTACTGCTGAAGGTCCGGGATCTGAAGACAAAGGTCCCTTTCTTACTTCAGCAGGTTTTCCATTTCTCATGCTGTTGATGAAAGACCCATCCACTGCAACATGACAGAGCTGAAGTAAACTCTTGGTTCGCACCAGTGTACATACAAGCTGCATACTGCAATTTACAGATGCCGCCTTCTTGTTGGATAGATTCTGTTGGATTTTCAGAGTAAACAAAAGGGAAAAATAACATTCCTTTAGAGCTACATGCAAGAGGAGGTCTAGCACATAGGTAGCTGACCAAAGCAAGGAGTTATGCTAGTGTTCCTACAGACACTTATTAGATTTATTCCTGCTAGGTTAAACGACTTCATAAGCATCTTGACATGTGATTCAGTAATGAGACTGGAGACCTTGGTGCCCAGTAGAAAACTCACAGTTCACTAGGATATGGGTATTACCTTATCAGAAGTTTGTCTTTATGGCTTTCTCATTTTAACTCAAGCTATAAACATGACAATCATTAACTTTTCTCTCCTCAGAATACACTGACAGCCTTCTTTGTGCATTGTGCATTTGTGCAAGTCCAAGATGCTAATCAGTAATTTCAGATCTGTAACGAAGACTGGTTACTAGTGAATACAGAGGAGTGCAGAAAAAGAGGGTTTTTTTCATGTTTGTGGAACACAAATTTCTAACATCTCCCTTCAGCTGTTCTATTTCATTGATCCATGAAAACAAAGCAAATAAAACCCTTTGTAAAACAGGGAAAGAGGACCTATTCTTTCTCCCCCCCCAACCCCCTCTTTCTCCCTCTCTCTTTCTCTCTGTATTTCTTATAGGCTCTTACTCCAACAGTTTCACTTCCAGTCTTCATTTCTGTGTTAGACTGGCCAGCAATTTGTGAAATCATTACATAAGGCAGCTTGCTCAGAATTTTCCAATATTCATCATCAGCAGGCCAGAGAGTAGGTTAAAAAAAATAACGAGGCAAACCAGAGGTCTAAGCCTTAGACTGAAGGGACTGAAGGAAGATGTAACTCCCTGCTTAGAATGGGAGGAGGATTTGCTGCAAGTGTTGTAGCTGGATGGTACAGTCCCGCTCCCCCACCTGGTGAGAAGATCTGCTCTGAACCACAGCTTGGCAGCATACTGAGCTGCCACTGAGGTGTTGTCATCACAGTTAGCTGAGATGGTTGGGGGAAAAAGGCAAAACACATACGTTTTTATGCATTCACATGCACCTTTAACTCTGCTTTGAAGTATAGCTTTGGCTTCAGATATACTTTGAGAGACATTGATGTGTAGGAGGCATAAATCCAGTTCTAGAGCCACATGATTTGAAATAAAATTAATATGATGGAAGTAACTTCCAAGGTCTTTTGTCTTTAGAGCCAAATAATGCTTGTAACTGAATACAGAAGCAGAGCATGGTACAGAATAAATTCACAGAGGCTGCTATGCCTAAGCCATGTTCAAAGTGGTTGCTTGGGCTTCCTTCCCAAAGACGCCCACAGGCTATTCACGAGGTCAGTCCAGCTGAAAGCTGAGACTGCCAGTGGAGTAGACAGAGGGAGAGGGAGCTCAGGCTGAGAGGTACTTGTTGCCTCTTTCCATTTGTTGGAGTGCTGAGAGTATTGCTGACGAATAGCAGCTCAGCCTTGGGCCAATCTAGAGAAAAGATCAGTAAAATATATCAGTCATACGTGAACATGAACTTAATTTCAAAGTTACTTGGGATATGAGGTATGAAAATAAAATGGAAAGAGCAGAAGAGCCATGGAGTCAGAGGCAAGACGATGAATTTAGCTGTTTTCCTTTCACTGCCTGGAAGGACATATCTGCCGTAGCTTGTCTTTCCTAGTGCCTCTGTTATACTTGAAGTAAGTTGGGCTCCAACCCATCTGTCTGATACACTTGGAGTAAAGCCAATACAACATAAAATACAAGGTTCACCCAGTCAGACTAAAGTGTCCACACAGTTTTATATCTTACAACACATTCTAAGGGAAGGATATGAGAACAAAACAATACTCCCATGGGAAGCTCCAGCCACTGGGTTATTGTTGGAGGACCTAATGTGAGCCAGACTCATCTGTGAGGCACTCAACTAGACAACTCGCCTGCCAGGCTGTACTGATCACAGGTTGCCCTATGTTGAAAGGGTCCTCCAGTCTCTGTGGTCTTTACAAGCAGTCCAACTAGTTCCTAGTTTCATAGACCCATAGACCTTTCCAGTGCTATCACTGGGTCCTTTGGTCACTGGAGCCTCAGGATGCTGTTGACAAACCTCTGCTGGTCCCTGAACTGTCTGGCCCCTGCAGGTTGCTCACACTTACATGAGCCCAAGGTATTCGTTTTGTAAGGGCTAGCTACTGGGCTTCACGTGCTGCTCTTTTTTGGCTTTAATCATGTTTTAATTCATTAATGAATGTGTTTCAGTGACAGGATGCATAAGCAGGCAATTAGAGGCTTCCTCACAATACATTCAAGGAGCAGACTTAAGGCTGAGTGACCAATTCACAACTTGGAATCCTGGCATTAGAAACATTATTTTAGCATGACTATGCTATTCATTACTGCTGGGTCCCTTCCCTTGTTTAACTAGATAAGACACCATGGGGTCCATTGTCCCTAATACTAAGAAAACTGGAAAAAGGAGGCTTCATCATAGTATTTTTCCCTCCATTTTGCAGAACTGCTTTCCCAAAACTATGATTGTAAGAATGGAATTTGTTTCTTGTGGGATTCCCATAACAAACGAATGCAGAGCGAGGAAGGCATGGAAAAAAGTCCGCCTCTAGCACAACCGTCTTCAACTGTTCAGTGTTTTGCTCAGTACAGCTTCCACAGCATTTGAAGAGCCAACACAAATGAGAAAACCCCTGCACAAGAGCTAATAATCTTACATATGACTTCTGACTGAACTTGTCTGACTAATGTTCTTTAAAGCAAAACCCCGTGCTTACCAAATCCAACTTGGAACGGTTTCTTTGGCCTGTAGTTCCCTGGCATTAAAACACTGGTATTTAAATATCGCACCAAAGAACTTGAGTAATCCTAACTTGCATCAGTTCCAGGCTTTCCAATGACAACACTGTTTCACATTGATTATTTTTCTGAAAGACTGTTTCTCTAGGATATATTGAGGCCAAATGCTTCAATGGATTCAATCGACACAGCATCCCTGAGCCCAGTGATGCAGAGCTAGTTTGTCTCAGCTGATAATCTGGCACATTTGTATTCCTGCCTACTTTTTATGGGATTAAAGCAAATCTAGCTGCTCAGGTTATGGCTGAATGTCTGCAGATGCCAAGCCATCCGACCATGTCAGCCTACGTTCTTAGTAACTAATTGGGGTAGCTTCAGAACTGCTGTGCAGAGTGCTCAAGGTCAGAAGGTGAGGGATAAAATACCCACTAAGTGAGAGATTAGAATATAATAAACAGTTCTTCAGTGACTTTGAGTATGAGCTTTTGCCATTAGAAATACATTTGCCTTTCAAAAACTTCACCTATAACTGTCTAAGCCAAGATTTGCATCCTACTGGATATGTGCACAGTCTAAAAATTCAGCTGCAAAGAAAATAAGTGTTTGATCAGGGTTACTGGCTTGTATTGTGAATGATGTCTTCAGTGGGAGTGAGGTCTTTGGCTTCAAATTAAGAAAATGTCAGTCTTTCACCAAGGATTTTGTAACGCAGATCTGGTGATATTTTTGGGTGTGTACTTTTCTTTTCCTCTTCTGGCAACTCTTAACTATTTAAAGAGTTACAGCTCCCTGCTGCTCATTCTGCTGTGGTGCAGGAAGAGCCAACAGAACATGTGCCCACCCCTTTGGCAAGTTCAGTGCAAAGCCCAGTTAAGCCACTGATGACAGAGGGTTTCTCTGTAGCACACAGAGCAGCAGCAGTACACAGAAAGCTGGTACATCAGTAGTGATCTAAATTTCTCGCCAAATAATATCAAAATTATTTGGGGTAGATACTATTGCAGTAACTCAATATCTCTTTGTTGGTCCCGGACACCTTGCTAAAGCCAATTTTGTCTGTTTTCTGAGCGGTCCAAATCTGACCTTACTTGCCCCCATTCCTCTCCATGGGCTATGATAGTTTTGGAGAAATAACTACTGTGAAGGATTCAAATGACACCACTACTCCCCACAGCTCACCAGAGAAGTTTACCTGAAACCAGTGCCAGCATTTTCCTGTACTGACTTTGGTCTGATACCTTGCAGCAAGTGGCAGAGCAGTACCTTACACCTCCATGGCTTCAGAATGAAGCATCTGAGATGGTGTTCTAAGCTGCTTTCTAACAGCTGTAGGGAAATCCAGGGAACAAAACAGTGCTGGAGAAATGAGGAGATGGAAGAAAAACAAAGACAGAGGAAGAAAGAAAGGTAAAGAGAAAGGGAGAGGAAGACCTTTTGCACACTAGAGTGAGTAACTTTAACTATTGTTTTATTCATGACAATTACTCGTCTGTCTTCTTCTCTCAGTATATATCTCGTGCACCCAACCCAATTTGTCTCAAGTTTGTCCATTGCTCACGGTATCTTTTGAATGTAGTCTTTGAAGGAAGATAGTGATTGTCTTCACAGTTGTACAGTGGGGTTAAATCAGCAGAGCTCTTCTTCCTTGAAGTGCACCTGCTTGCAGGAGTTATGCTCTACTTTACTCATTTGAAAAGGTTGGAAAAACCAGGAAGATGAGGAGACGGTGTCTGGTCACAGGTATTGGGACACATTTAGTTGAGTGAGGTTGGCACATTGTGCTCGGGTCCCATGCAAGATCTAGAGAGGCAGTGAGGAGGCAAGTACCAGAAGTACAGGGGTGGAATAAAAACTGCTGAGGTAAAAGATGAACCCATGCAAAAGGAAATGAAAGGGGAGGAAGGAAGGTGAGGAAGAACAAAAAAATAAGATGACCATGTATTACTAAAGATGAACTGAAAGATGAGACTGCAATTTGTGGTGATGGGATCCTGAATAAATGAGTTAAATCAAATCTGGTAGCATTTGCCTGGAGGACAGTAAATGTTGTATATACTGTTTTAGGAAATAGGGAAGTGGCAGGCTGGAAAACTGGTCCTTTTATTCTGACCTCAGCAGTGTGCCAGTTCCAAGACAAGGATAGTTGCACACATGGAAGTTAGTGAAAAATTGGATTTGATTTAGAAATAAGTGAAACATACAAGACTAAAAGAATGACTTTTTCCTTGTTAACTACATTACTAAATAAGAAAATAAGAATGATTTATTTTATCTCAGCTTCAGTAAAAAATATCACATGGTCTTACAAAAGAAATTATCAGTTTATGTGAATAAATTATGGGAACTAGTGGAAGATCAGCAATATAACCAAATGAGCATCTCATTGGCTAAGGGTTACTGAGAGAGCTCTCCAGAGATTAATCTTAAACTTGTTTAAGGATTTAATTAATGGTAGAGAAAGTGAGTTGGTAGAAAGCATGGAAATGTTTTAAGGACGTTTGTTATTAGCACAAAAGGAGAGGGTATGGTGGTGAGCCAGAATTTATAACATGAACACCTGAATTACTTTGGGTTTGAAGTAATAGAAATAGGATAACAGTCATTAGAGTAAATTTTAAGATCATGCATTTACTCTTAGGTGACACGGATTTTGCAATAAAAATTAAGATTATTTGAAAATAACAGGAATACAAAACAGATATGGGCATTATACAGCAATAAATAAGTCAAACGCAGTTACAGCATATGCCAAAAGAGGCATTTTCACTCGATAAAAAGGGACTAATGCTAATCTCTCAGATACCAGTGAGGGCCTTGAAATAAAACGTGCCTTTCTTTCAAATAGGAACAGAGGCCAAGAAGGCCTGACTTGGAGCACATTTAAGGGAACAAGAACTGATCTTAAAAGAGAAAACTGAAATTGCTCAACAGAATTTAGTCCAAAGAAACAGTCTGAGAGAGGGTCTGCTTGCTGCTTAAGCAACCACATGGGCTGGCATTTAAGAAGGAAAAAATAGCTTAATGACAGCTTAATGGTGTTCTTATCAGGAACACGCAAGCTCTGAAATAGCTAGGAACAAGGCTAGGGTGGGAACTGGAAGAAGTTTCCTTAAATTAAGATTGGTGTGGTGCTGGAATAGGCTTCTGACTGGAGCAGGAGAACAGGACCATACCTGCTTTTGGGAGAAGCTTGCTCAGGTCAAGAGAAGGATGACCTGAAGTGCACCCGAAGAAAACAAGGGGTATTCTGAGGACTGACTTCTGTATTCCTAAATATTTTTGTTCCTACCAGCTGATATCAACTGTTCACCTCCACACATAGGGAACAACCCTGGGGAAGAATTATTTCTTAGACAGGCTCAATCTCTTTGGCTCTTCCTGTGTGGCCTTGAACTGCTCTCTATTTAGGGCATGTGGTGCAGCACCACAATCTAACCACAGGTCTGTAAATGGTTTGCAAGAGGTTCCGTGAGAAAATTCTGTCTTTAAAATGTGAAATGTGTTTCAAATTTTGGATGGGCACAGAGGTCATGTGACAAGTGCTCTGCTTCCCAATTGGAAGACTGTACCACGTAGAACTGACTTTCTTTGCAAATACTTGCATTCATATTCCAAGAATATTCTGACCTATATCCTTCAAATTTGCTGTGTCTGCAAATACTTCTGCTAGCACATTTATCCTCTATACTCGAGCCAAAAGGGTGTGAATGCAGCATGAAATAAAACCATCTTTTGTTGACTAGTCCTAGTAAAAATTTCAAGGAATACACATAGCTCCTGGAGTGACATAGGAAATCAAGTGCTAGACAATCAGGAAGAGCAAGAAGAGGAACAGAGGGAGACAAATTGTATGAGAGAGCCTGAGGCATGTCTGAGGCAGGCTTTAAAAACAAAAAGGACAAATTTGAGTTGAATAGGGAACCACGGAGGCTGCCTGAGGATAATGTGAACGTTGATCCCTGACAATTGCGAAGGAGAGAATCCTGTGCATCCGGGTGAGGCCACACACAAGAAAATGCAACAGCTGAGCTTTGAGAAGCTGAGACATTTCCAAGGTAGAAGCCCAGGCTGTGGAATAGAAGAATGAGGTCCACAGCTAGTGAGAAATAGGGACAGAAGATATGGAAGAAGATGGATTAAGAATGAGGAAATATGCCAGTACAGCTGTCAGGAAGAGGTAAACCACAGGTGGGAGCTGAGTGAGACAGGGAAGAGCAGAGCTGCTCAAAATTCCAAAGTCACACTGGAAAGCTGGCAAGCTTGTGTGGTTTCAGGTTGAAAGGATGTAAAACCACTTGTCCAACACATGCATCCTTGTAGGATTGAAGTAGAAAGCTTTGCAACTCTGAACTGAGTCTTGGGTATTCGATTAAGCCACAGACCAAGAAAAGAGTTCTAAAAGTGCAGATAGGACGCTAGGTTTCATTGATTTAAGTTTTCCTGCCTGTAAATGATGTAAGACAGTAGAAAATTATGTTTTTTTCTTTTCTCCAAGCATTTTTCTGGATAGGATTCCCTTTAAAACAATCCCTTTTAATGTGAAAGCTTCCTTTTGCTTCTGTCCCTTCCAGCTTTAGACACTTATGCTCTGCATAACTATGGCAACACTTCGGCATGCATGCCCCTGGTGGGAGCTGGGAAATTCAGGTGAGCACTCAGATTGCTTAAACTTCTGTGCAAATCATGAGTGCAGGTTGCATTTTACTCCTCCTCAACTCTCCTGCATTGAGTTACCAGTACCTAGTTTCTCTCACCAGCCTCTTTTGCCCAGTGAGGGGGATCTTTAGAGGATCTGAAGAAATCAAGGGGAGGAAAGTGAACAATGATTAGAGACTTCTGAAAGGGGCAGTGAGGAATTAGGGACTATACCCTTTGAAAATTTGCGTGACACTCCTTAACGGTCCCTGCCTCATTTTCCACTTGGCTGCTTTATGACTGAACTGTAAACTAAAAATGACATGGGCTCATTAATTTGGCAGCAACTGGCAAGATGTGGCCATTTAGCATATCCACAAAGCTATTGTTTAAGCCTGGGTCATGTCAAAGGGCAAGCTAAATATGACCGAACCTCTGAAAGGCTGAGTCTAGGAGTCCTAGAGCCTAAACCTTCTCCCTAACCTTTGCTTGTCTTCGACAGTGTGATCAGCTTGGGTTTTCAGGGGAAGGCTTTACATAAAGCTGTCAAGTTACTAGCAATATTATGTCAGTTTGATTTTTTTTTAAAGCAGGCTCAATTATATCATCCTCTTTTCACATCTGACAAGTGGTGCAAAAAGTGTTTGCAATAGCAGCTTCAAGGGAACAGAAATGCTTTGGTTGTGGGTTACTGCTACAAGTCCAGAATATGAAGGGAATTTAAGGCCAAACACTTTAAAATGTCAGATGACATAGAATGACTGAAAAACCCTCTGAGACATTGGTCTGACTACATTTATTTGGTTTAGAGACTAAGTGGTTAATCTCTACATTATCAATGATTTAAAGTGCAGGGCATATGGGCAGTTCTCATTTGCACAGGCTGAAGGAGCCTGTCTAAGTTCAGTACAAAAAAGCCACACTGCAAACTGCAGGTTGAATATTTGTACCTGTGTCTTCTAAACGGCAAAAAAGTGAGTAAAAACAAAAACAAATGCACATACAAAAGCGGTTTTTCTCATTTCTTTCTGCCATTCTGCACTACTGCCACTCAGGTGTACTAGAAGAGATTTTCTTTGTGTCTTTGGTGTGAGGTTTGCTCTCACTTTCCCTTGAGCTGACAATGATAGAAAAGGATGACATCCCAGCCCACACTCTCCCAAGCCCAAAACTGCCATTTATTCAGGGGACTTGGAAGGAAGCCTTTCCCCAGCTGGTCCATTCCTGTTTGGAACATCTACATCTGAAAATAATACCTCTGCTATTTATGCACGTGGTCCTGTCATGACCTCGTCTACTAGGATAGATTAACTGAATTTCTCCAATGTTTTCTTTACTTCCTGATGGCCACTATTGACTTTGCTGTGTGATGAAGGCTCTCCCTTCGAAGGAGCTAAATATGTATCAGTGCAGGAAACTTGGGATGCCTGAACTTCGGGGTGGTTTGCTATTTGGAGGATTTAAAATGTGATTTCTTCCCTTTAAAAATGAGTCACACTAGAGTAGAAGGGACAAATAACTTAAACTGGCATTTCCTCCTTGGTAACTAGACATTTTAATGGATTTCACAGAAAGCAAACTACAGTTCTCAGGTGCCAAAATTTAAGTTTGCTTTATAAGAAAACAAACAAAAAAACCCAACCAAAAAACAAATTGAAAATGTAAATGCTGCACTCTGGCTTTGTCAGGAAAAAAAAATCTCTGCCTGGCTTCTCATGACTGTATTTAAGCTTAAAAGAGTGTAGTAATAATAAAACAGCCGTTTTTATCCTCAACTTAATATACTACTAAGCATAAAATGCAAATGTTTTTCCATGCTGATTGGTTAAGTCATCTTGAGAAAAAGTTCTTACTCACGTAAATACCATATAACTCAAAATCTCTTTTTTCCCACTTCTGTTTTCTGATATTCCCCTATATATTTCCAATTTTTTGGGTGTTGTTTTGTTTTGGTTAAAAGTTCATGCAGGGTTGATTAATTTTAGCAAGTTTCCAAAGACGAACTGGGTTTTTATGCCCCAAGGAAATATTTTTTTGACATTTAACAGCAAAGAAAACTATTTCCTCTCCCATTCAAAGCTAACCATATTTAATTGGCCTAGAAGTCTGTTGCAGTTTGGAAAATGTTTGTGATATTCCATCTGTTTTTTCATCCAGTCATTTGAGTGGACCTGTGTTTACCCTCTCGTTGGGTTTACATGCACAATGATGTTGATACGACAAGTTATTCCCTTGAACACATGCTGGATCTTACAGGCTATGTGGCTTGATAAACCTTCGTTACTCAGGTAAAAACAGCTCTGAACTTTTAGTGATGGTTTCATAGTATCTCGAGTTTATTTTAACTGCTTGGATGCATCAGCTGCACAATAACACACACAACATAGAGACACACAGTGACACGCAGCTGTGCATTGGGGACCACTTGAAGTACTTAATAGCAATATATTTGTTTGCTTCAGTGGACTCGAATAGTTTTCTATCTTTTGACCTTTGGCTGAAATTAAATAGTTTAATGCAACAAACAACCTCTAAATTCATAGGCTACCATTTACATCTCCCCCTGAAGATCATTAAGAGGCTTTAGACTTTAGGGTGACAAGCAATATATTTTGTAAAACAACAGGGATTTAAGATGCAGACATGTACAGATGTTGCGTTTTCCATACATTTTTGTGGTCAGATAGCAATGTTTGAAGATGTATGTGTGAGGTCATTTGAATTCACTTGGAGATGGGAGCTTCATAGGCAGAGAGACCATCTGGCAATCAGATGTGGACTGCAGGTAGACCTATTTGTTTTTAACTGAAGTCACTGGGGAATGAAAATGTCAAGTACTCTAACACTGCAGAAAAATGATAATCACTAACCACCCAGCACAGCGTCTGCTTAACCAGTCTCAAAAAAGTAATTCAGTCAATAAAGTAGGAAATTGCAGGCATTACAGCCCTTTTTCTCGTGTGTGTGTGTGTGTGTGTGTGCGCACGCCTGCTCATATATGTATATATGCAAGTGTGTATATTTTGCCAAGTCCTTACTGGAGTGTCGAGATTTCTGGGTGTCTGCTCATGGTGGTCCACACAAACAAAAAGACTGGTAATTGAAGAAATTGCTCTAAAATCACTTAGCCTAGAGTGTCTGACAAGCTGCAATCAGTCTCTGACGTGCGTAAATCCCAGTTTTGTGGATGTTATTTGACTCTGGTGGTAAAGATTTCTGGTTAACTGCTGTGCTGTTGGTTTCAGAATTGAAAGTCAGGATGTGCAGGAATGTAATTCAGGATGTCCCTCACTCCTCTGCCTATTCCCCAGTCCCAGCTTTCAGCTGTAGGTACTAAGATGGTGGCTGGAGGTATTGAAATGCTGGCACATAAGAGCTGAAATGGGCTTACTTGCTTTTCAGGTATCAGAGGCCATACCGAACAGAAAAGACTGAACCACTGTGGAAAATGGGAAAGAAGGCACTATATTGCCTGAAGACAGGTACTTCCTTCACAAGCTTTGGGTATATTTTCAGATATAAAAATGAGCCTTTCAGGCTTCCTTTAAAAGACAAAAAGAAAAAATAACTACACGTATTTGCAAAAAAATATTTCAAATTACGAATAATATATGGCTTGGTATGACCACTTTCTGTATGAAATTCAAAGCACAACATCTGGCAGCTGGTCTTACATCTATAATTACTTTAACCACCTCAATATCTTGAGAGCTGCTGCTTGTATCATTGACTGGGGGTGACATTTTGACACCTCAGAACTTCTGTCACTCAGATTGATAGAATTTTGGTGTTTCTGGGCAAAGATTCTGTAGTCACATACCAGCTGCTCATGGATACCTATGCAGCATAATCTGCAAGTGGCACCCTAGTGATTAGCCTAGGCAAAGTTCAAAGTTTAGATAAGCCCAGAGAACAAATGGAACTCTCAGATTTTAGACATGTCTGCAGAACTTTGTGGGAGATGTCGGAAGTGCTGAGCAAAATGCTATGCAAAACCTAAGTCATGCTTCCTGTCTGCTTGGACAAGACATTCCTTTTAAATTTATCTTGTTCCCTGGGAGAAAAACCTTACTCACCCTCTTTTTCTCAGTCTGCCAGCTATTTGAAGTCCTATAGACACATCTCTCTGTCTCTCTCTTCTGCTCTTTCATTCTTTTCTTCTTTCTTTCTCTTCTACTTCTTCTTTTCTTCTTCTCTACCTTCTCTCTGAACATACTGTTCAGACTTATCCAGACAGTTATGAGGGCTTTTCCCCTTCTTGTTTTCTTTCCCTTAATCTAGTTCCCTGATTCAGATAAGCTTGCATCTATTGTGGATTATTTTTGGTTCTAGGGACAAGGCCCTGCGCTTGTCCTTCTCTTTAAAACACATCTAATCTTCCTTCAATGTTGTCTCAGTTCCATGTTGTTCCTCTGCCTTGGTGATTCCAGTGAGACTCATCAGTTAATTTCTGGTTTTTTATCCAATTTGGGTAGCATGAGGTTGTCTTGTACCTAAACTAGGATTTTAACACCATGGCACCTCTATGTCCTTTGGTGCATGAGCTGTCTTGATGGCAGTCATGCATTCTGAAGCACCTGACACTTGCAACAAAATGTATTATGATCTATATTATCACTTGGTGATAAATCACCAGGTGGATTATCAATGAACAAAATCCATTATACTTCCTCAGAAAAGCAGTCTAGGATATGGCACAGAAACTTCAAAGCAGTTTTACCATCTAATTATGGATGCAAAAAACCTTAATTATCTGCAAATAGTTCGTGGGACATGCTTTAAAAAATTACTGTGGAGCAAAACAAGAAGTATAGAGCTGATAAGGATTTAGGTGTTTTCTTATGTGGCTGTGATACTAACAAAAATCCATTAAAACTCCAAGCTCTTAATAAATATTTTTCTTCTCAGAAGTTTTGAGTCTGATTTTCAGGAGTAACCATTTCTTATGCAAATAATTTTATTAATAATTTTAAATAATCTTACTTTTTCTATGTGTAGGTGACCAGTTGACTTTTTATCAGGAGCAGACAGTAAATAGATGAGGAGTCTGAACATGCTCTCTCACTGTCTAGCAGGTAAGGCCCCATGGAATAGGAGCCGAGTTCACTTTCCAGAGATGCAAATCTAGGCTGACCCAATGTCAATGGCAATGCCTAATGGAGTTATTAAAGACTTATATCAGCATGACAACAAATAGAATAAAGCCTGAAAACCACAACCAACATGATGTCAGGCGGCCATCTCCATAATTTGTGGACTGTGGCCTTGAGGGCTCCTTTCAGCATGGGATGGTAAACATTGTCATGAAGTTTGCAGGGTCTCCAGCAGTCTGACTTGCTCATCTCTGGCTTGAGCCCATCTACTCATCTGTCAGCCTAACCCTCTCTATCTAATCTTTGTCAGATAAAGCTGCTAAGAGAAATAAAAATTTGTAATGAACATCAAGACCTCTTTCAAGTGGATCAAGAACTGAAAGAAATGAAGAATTACTTGGGTTTGGTTCTGAGTCCTTTCTACAAAGAGCATATTACAAAAATTCAATACTTCAGTACATGCTTCAGGAGACTACTCCATCTAGATGGAATGGAAATTCTGTATGGATCTTTCACAACACAGTAACAATAGTTGCAGTATGCACAAACATTCTCTTCTCACAGGAAGACAAGAATATTATTCCTTTGGGATGGTTTCTGTCTTGCTGAGGTTCAAACTTGTGTTAGTGTCTCAAGCTGGCTGGTGAAGGACAGCATAATTTACTGGAGATCTTCCCTTTGCTTTTGTGATGATCTGTGTTGGTGTATTTGGATGGAGGCAGGATTTATCTCTGAATTTGTCTTCTAGACCCAGCCATATATAGAAATGCTCTCATCTGGCACACTTATTTTTACAGTATGTCTCTTTATGGCTTTTTAATAAAGAACAAGTTTCCTGGAATTTTCTTTGTTGCCCTTGGGGTAGGAACAATGGACTGATCCTGAGTTTCCTCCCATAATCTTTTTTTGCCCATGGAAAGCTCCTTTAGTTGAGTTGGTGCCTGGTTTTCACTAGAGTATGTCAACTAGGACTACAGTCACAATATTTCCGTCTCCTTACACACTTAAGTTAATTTTTAGAGGTTTTTTTCAGCACTGACTGTTTTACTTATGTTTTACTTACATTTCATGAAAAAGTTAATCTGAAAGAAAGTACTGGTTTAAATAAGCTGTGAATTAATAGCAAACAACGCACACCCATTTTTTCAGGTTTTCTACATTAATGAATTTTAGGACTAGCTAGTAAAGCAATGATCCTTGATTGCATTAAGTGTGTCAACGTTCATGGAAAGATGATCAATGTATTTGCAGCTGAAGTTGTGTCTCATTAAATACCATTTGATGAGTAGTATGGAAAACCAGGAGAAACATCAGAAGTATAATTTTCATTAACTGGGAACAAAACTCATTAACATGGTCCCCTTTTGTACTTCCTTTGAAAATGGTATACATCTAAGCAAACTTAACCATTATTGAAACATTTCCTCTAGGTATATTCCACTCTTCTTGATGTGTTTTAGGGCTCTACCAGCATCCACCATTATTTCAGCATACTACCTTTCCTCACTTTCACACAGTCTGTGTGTTGGGCTTCCTTTTCTTTTGGATGAAGTGAGATGGACAGCTTTTTTTTGAAGACTGTCAGTTCTTCTGTCTGGGCCAGTCAGTGGAGGTTTACATATCTGTTTCCAGATTAGTCAGATCGTCCCTCTGGTCCTTCCTGTGTCGGATCTGGGAGTCAGTTTTGCCACTGTTACTAATAAGACATGGATGTGGACACCGTCTTGTTCCTCTCTGATGGTGCTGTTTGCCTTCCAGCCCACAAGGAAGCTCCAATCCAAGGAAGGCCTGGGCATCTCTGGGGCAGTTGGTAGGAGAGCATTGGATGTGTGGCAGGGCATGAGCGGGGACTGCCTCAGGCTGAGGACAGTGTGCAGCCTGTATCTCTTCTTCCTGAGGAGGTTCACCAAACATCAGCTGTTACAGCAAAGGCGGAGGTCAGCTTTTGCTTTTAGGCAGATTGAGGCCATTCAAAGTGGAGGGTTTTGGCACCATGTGAGCAGAGCTTACAGAATCTGTGCTACGTGGCTGCTCCTTTTATAGACGTCTATAGCTGCTTAAGAGCAAAGCAGTTGGATATGCTTTTGTGGCTTGCTCTCTTTCTCTTCAGTGCCTAAGCTCCACCTAAACTACCCGCTCAGGGCTCTTTCAAGAACCTCACTGTGACCTCCAAGTTTGGCCCTAGTCTTGGGTGAGGATTTACTGAGAGACATAACACACTGTAACGTGGTGACTTTTTTAAACCCTTCCTTTTTTAAGTCCCTTCCTGGACTGATTAATAAATGGATCACTCTACAGATGTCCATGAACTCCACAATTCATTGTCTAGAAAACACTCATAGGAGATTACATCTCAGGGAAGGCTTTGTTATATTCATCAGAGCCTGAGCCTTATTGCTAGGGAAAATGAGATATTCAAAGCCATTTTTACTGAAGGTTATATATATGGAATTTTGTATATATGAAAAGCTGCAGAAAGGTAAAACATGAAATACACTGTAATAAGAGGGATCCTTGTTGGCTGCTCCAATGTCTCAGCATTACCATCTGGAAGGTTAGTTCACTTCTGCCGATAGACGAGAGCCAACATGTGCCCCAGTTGTTAGAGGTTACCACCAGATCAACTGTTCTTCATTGTTGTGTCCCTTTCTTGTCTAGCAGGAATGATCCAACCCTGTTCTTGCCTTTATCAGATTTTCTTTTACTGTCATGGACGTGCACTGGAATATCACACAGGACTGCACAGGTTTAGGTCATTTCCTCCTCCTTCCTCACTGAAGTCTCTTGATTAAGATTTCAGTTGTATATCTCAATGGGGACATACCTGGCTGTGCTCCTTTTTTAGAGTCTCCTCAAAATGTGGTGGTGTAATGCTGTAAATGATGCATCATGAAAGACTGATAATATTCAGCTTGCTCCAAGCATTCGTTACAATGTCTACATGTGTCTTGGACAACAAAAGAGAGTTTTGAGGATGTGCTTGTCGAAACTGCACATTTACATCCTTCCCCTCTTGCACACACCCACATATGCATATACACACTCCGTTAGATTAAGAGAAGCCCTGGGGCACACTGTCACAGCTGCCTATGTGGTTTTCTTGTACCTAGCCTTCAGACCTAACTATGATAATACTTTGCACAAGCCCTGCCATACTTAGAAAGCCTCAGAATGAAGTTTTTGTTTTCTCCCCTACAAACTTTGCTGAAGATACTGAGGTTACATGGAAATCAGAATCAGGCCCAAACTTTCAAGGTTTGCTCTGAATTTCCTGAGGTTTGTGGTTAGAATCCAGACCCTTAACATTATCTTAACATAGGTTTTGCATTTGTATTTATAAACACAGTGTACTGCTGCCTATTTGAGTTTAGAATAGATTGTGGTATAAACATATTTCCTCTTTACACATTATAATCAGTGCACAATGGCCTGCTTTATGTAAAACATATCACAGTCTTTGCCTCTCTGCGTGTGCTTGCATGCACATATAGCTTAAATTAACTAACTTAATATTCTCATGATGTGTTCAAAGAGGAGATCTGTGAATGAGGTAGGGAAAGACAGTCTTGCAGTTCCTATTTTGGAGTTTGATATTAAACACTGTATTTAGAGAAACATTTAATGATGATTCATTTTAACATACTTTTGGTTGATGACTTATTTATAATTTCATCAACCAAACACTTCCCTTGACAGAGTATGTTTTGGCTCACTGTCATTCCTGACAGCTCTGTAGAACAATCCATAGTAAACGTGTCCTTTGGAAAATTAGCCAAACATCATTCCAATGCAATGACTCTGTAGGCGATAAGATGAAAATGATTAGTTACAGTTCATTGAATATTGCCCCAAACCTGTTCAAAACTACTGCTTGGCATAATCCCTGAGAAGGTGTTTTGGCTTTTTTCACAGCATTGCTGAAAACCAGTTGAAACTAAAATTGAGTTCTGCTTAAAGTATGAATTAATAAAAATTGGGGCCTGAATTTTGCAAGTGTTGTCTGAAGAGTTTCACCTAATTCTGCAAGATACTTTGCTTAACCGAGAGCATGTGAATTTTCTTTATGGTGTTTATTCACACATTCGTGTTTTTGTAGTAAGATTTTTTGGTTGATGTCCTTGCACAGTAACTTTAGTTTCAGAGCAAATGCACAAACAACAGCAGTAATACTACCAATAAAAATACCCAGGTTCCATATCGCATTTTCAGATGTTGATTTCACAGCATTTACCAAGGGAAGTATGTGTCATTATACCCATCTTAGGGAGAAAAAACAGAGACTGAAAATGTTCAAGATAGTAAGAGCTATATTGTTCCAAGAGCTCCCTTCCAATTGGAGAGAGAAAATTGAAATCCCTTTAACTTCAGACCATTTCAAGATACCTCTACTCCAGTCTTACTTCGCTTGATGTTCCTGTAAGACATAATAAGTCCTGCAGGATTTGCTGAGCACCAACAAGGGTATTGGAACAGTGAAGTCTGTAGCTGAGGTGTTATCTACAACACCGAAATTACAGCAGGATTGTGCAGTGCTTGTGTGCACTGTGGTACTCTGGCAGAGCAGTTGAAGAACAAAAGTGCAATATCCTCTTGCCTTCTTTCAAAAAAGATCAAAAATTCAGAGTTTTGGGACAAAGTGTTTATTTATGATCTCTGCTGGGTGCCTGTTCCCAGCCTCATCCATCCACAGACTATTTGTAAGCGGAAAAAAGAACTGCACAGTCTTTCCACTTTGCTAAGGACTGAACAGAGAACTGCAGTGCTTAAAGCTGGTCACAGAAGCAACTTTCCCCTCAGCTGCATCTTTCCCCAGCATGTCCCCCAAACCCACACCACTACCAGTGGCAGCTCAGCATGATCCCAGGGTTTTGTGGTGTCCTGTGCTGTGTTTTTCTCCTGGCTGCTTTCCCACTCGGATGGGGGTGGTCATCACCAGATGGTCCAAATGGTCCCAGGAACACAGCAGGGCATGAAGGGGAAAAGATGGAGCCACAGAGGACAACACTCCTTCTCTTCACCCTTATCCAGCAGGATTATGCTGCACTGCTCTGCCTGTCTGCATAAGACTGTGAGGATATATAATTTATTTTTTTTTAAATGCAGGAAAGGTATGATTTCCCAAGCACTTTCTGGCATTAACGTTTGCATTATTGTACTGACTTACATATGTTTTTGAAAAGCATTTATTTTGTTAAAACCAGCAGTATATGTATTTTTGTACAAGAAAACTTCTTTTTTAAAAAGAAATTTACTCTGCAGACTGTTTCCCAGAGTATAAAACTTGCAGAATGGGTTAGGTATATGAAGGCCCATCTGCTCAGATACTTAATCATTAGACAAGAGAAATTAATTCACCTACAACGGTCTTATTGCTTCACAGCCTTTTTTAAAGAGATGTCAGGCTACTTTGGAGAGAGATATGTGCTATTAAGTTTACTTTTTGTGCTCCAAACTGATGGGAATTGTCTGAAATCAGTGCTTAAGTCAGCTGAAGAGCTGGGGTGAAACCTCTGTCTTCTCATTCCTGACATGAAAAATTATCCTCAAGTCAGCTTACAGACTCAAACCGGTTTTAATGGAGATAAATGGAAACCTTAAACCCTATTAATATATTTCAATATGTTAGCTGTAAGTCTCAATAGCAAACTTCCACCAGGGAAATTGATGCATATGAAAAATTCATCTCTGTCCTCACTCTATGCCTGGAAATAAAGAGGTATGCATAGATCTACTAAAAAGCAATGCTAAATGCTTCAGCTAAAACATTTTATTAGTGAAAGATATTGTATTTTCTCTCTTAGTAATTGACAAATGCAGTAAACACCCCATATTTCATTACTTTCTTTTTCTAAGACCAGTTGGAAAACAAAATATGAATAATTTATCTTTTTAGGGTTTTTTACTTTCACATACAGTGAGATAAACTCTCTGAGTTGTGTGCCGTGCTGGTCCTCACCAATGCAGAGAAGAACAGGATTTGACTTCCCTTGCACTGCTAAGCTTAATCCGGGATTTTAGCCTTATATGTAGACCTGCCAAATTTTATCCATGCTGAAAAGTTTAATTAGCTACTGCTCGCCTCCAGCCCCTGGGTTCCCTTCATTTCCATACTGCAGGTGGGGGTCTACTCTACCACAGTGTCCTGGCGGGCTGAAAGTGGAACCTCTAGGTCTGTCTGATGGAGTAGAGCATGTGATGAATACGAATTTTCTAGGGATGTGAGAGGAGGCTTGCCTCCTCCTCCTCAGATTCCACATGGTATCTCACTGTATCAAACAGCTGTGGTTGTGCAGCCTCTTTAGTTAGACTGGGGCAGAAAAAGTAGGCTAAGCAGGAAGCTTTTAAAATTGCAGCCCCCACCACTCCCTTTCCATCAGGGAACATATGCATATGTAACACATGCATTGTATATACCTGTGTGTGTTTCCTGTCCCTTCCCTGAGCAGTAATTAATTTAAATCACGGGTGAAAGCTGAGTGAAATATAGATTCTCTGAACAGTGCCAAAGATGCTTTAAACAGATGCCTGCTGTATTTGTGTAACCATTTTGAACAAAATATTATAAAACCTGAAATTAGTATCAGATGGATTCCTCCAGTGCTTAATGCAGTCTGCTTGGATGCTGAAGGTGATAGAATATCACTAGGTATTAGTGAATGTAATAAATTGTAGGTAATATTTTAAGAAGAGACCATGCCTCTGCCACTCAATGACACAGAGCTTTTTCACAAAGGTAAAAAGTAACAGGAATTTGAGAGTCCTTAATATGGTGAAATACACGAATTACTCTCAGTCAGGTTCTTGAACACTCAACTGCATGGAAATATCTAGTTTGAAAGAGAAGAGACCACTGTTTCCACCCCATCTAGATTTTCCCCGGTTTATCCATAAAAGGCAGCCTGACACTTCTTGGTAATGTAGGCAGGATTGAGGCCACAGATGAAGGATGTGACCTGACTGGGGTCAGGTTGCTTCTGCCACAGAAAGATTGAGGAGGAGAGCAAGGAAAGCAAGCCCTGGAGACCTCAGGTCACTGCTTTTGCTGCACTTGAGGGAGGAGAGGACTGAAGGGAGCAGGAAAGAGTGCTTTTGCAAAGTGCCTACCACCAGCCCTGGCCCATGCCAATCATGCCAAACTTCAGCAGGAAGTCCACCTTGCCAGGGCACTTGCACCACTAGTGTAAACAGCTTGGAAGAGAGCGCTTTTTCCCCTAAAGGAGTCTTCTGTGGTGGGCAACTTCCTTGTTACCTGTGCTGAGTCAGACCCATAATGAATCGGCATTTCTCTGCAGTAGTATCAATTTTAATTTTTTTTTTTTTTAAGGGAATAAGTTGTGACAGACTCCTCTTTAGTTTCTGTGTGTGTTAGTCTTGTGTCATTCCTCTGCTGGTAAAATATTCAAAGACCTGCTATTGAATATAGCCTTTCAAAGAGATACAAAGAGAGAAGGCTTGATTATTTCATTAGCAATAGAATGGGTTACACGAACATGTTATTCCATCAATGAATTAAACTCTTGCCACTATATATCAAAGAACCATTATGGGTAAAATAAGGACCATATGCATCATTAAAATATTGTTTTGTGAGCCTTGAAAAACAGAGTGTTTCACATTTTATTTTGGGTCATTTTAGTTTATTTACTTAGCTGTAGATCTGGTGGGGGGGTTGTGTTTTTTCGGACAGGCATTCATCTGGAGGACTAGCCTTGTACTAGATGCAGCTGATTTGTATAGAAACATTTAAGTTGGTTCTTATGGAGAAACTGACCTCTCATTTGTGTTGGCTTTTTGCACATTGGTTTAGCAAAGGCTGGTCTTGGCTTTGTTTTTTGCGAAGTCCTAGGCTTTTTTTTAATCTGTCTTATCTTTGCATACTTGTCTTTTTGAGCTGCAAGCTCCTTGGGGCAGGGGTTGCATTCACAGTGTTTAATGTGCCTTGCACAAACGAAGTCCTGAGCGCAGGCTCATAAGTATCAGCTGAAAGCTAATAAGAAGAATGAATTCCATCTGATCCAGCTCATTGCAGAGGCTGATCCTTAAACTCTAATCTAGTCCACTTTGCTTACAGACTTGCATGTTTAGTGACCACTATGGAATGAAAAGAGGAACATGATGTGAGGAAAACAAAATGTCAATAGGTAGTATTTGGTCTTCTCTGAAGAAAATGTGCTGCTTAAGGCAATCTTCCTTTTTTTATTATAGTTCTACAATAGGTGCTAGTGTTTGTTAGGACAATAAACTTGTCACATTGAATTATGGTAGTAAAAGAGCACAGATGCACACAGAGCCAAAACCAAACCTCAGAGTGTTTTAATTCATTAGCTCAACAACTCATGTTCTAGGAAATAAAAAAGATGGAAAATTAGGAAATGGAATGGAGTCTTACATGAGTGGAAGCTTCATGAATCTGAATGAATCCAAATATCATTAATAGGGCAAGAAAAAAAAAAAACCTTGTGTTCATTGCCAGATATTAAATCTTGTTTATCCTTCCTTAAACTAACCAGAAACACATTGTGTTTGAGTAGTGTTTAACAGCTGAGATGCTGCGGTTGTGCTGTAACTCTCCTCTGCTGCTTTTATCTTCTTTGAAAAGGGAGTGTGACTTCCAGGCTTGGAGCCTGGCTCCCTCTGCTTTGAACACTTCGATGTGGGAAGCCCAGAGCGGTTCTGCCTGTGGCCCCCCGCTCAGGAGAGCATCAGCCTTCAAGCTGAAAGACATCCTGATGTGCAACCAGTGGCATCTGAACAGATGCGTAACAAGGGTTTCTCTGAGCTGGATGCGGATCGCCCTTTTTTTGTTAGGAGACTGTGAACCCTTGTCTACATGAACTGAGTACTTCTGTTTATACTGTGATATCTATATTACAAATAAAGATTACGCTTTCATGAGGAAGGAGCCACAGGGCTTTTTTCTTGCTATACAGGGCTATCTCTATATATTTTCTTTTATTGCAGTAGAAAATTGCAGGTGTACTTCTGCTTTTAGATGCCAGCTGATGAGTAGGTAGTTCAAACCAATAGACCCAAACATTTGAAACTAATGCATATGGATTAATGTATTACAATAGATGTTTTTTCTGAGGTATTGCTAGCCGCATAAAAGAGACACTTATCTCCTTGATTGACTTTGGAATATCCATTTTAAAAAAGTGAAAAGATGAAAGATAACCAGTCTATAGCTAGGAAAGCAGATGGCTAGCTGTAAACAAAGGTCTGAGCTGGTCTCTGGACTTGGAGGTCCCTTTAATATTTAGATGAAAATCTAGAGGTTCCAAAAGGGAAGTGAGCAGAACGCACAAGTAAAAAGATGCAGACATGAGAGGCATAAAGCTTGTTTTTTATCCCCTTGGTTTTGAAGTGAGATTGCACTGCTGCAGCTCCTATAAATCAGAGCAGCTGGTGGGAGACTGTTTTATACCAGTGTATATAGTGTCTACCTCTCCTCCAGCACCAGCTTGCACCCTGCACCTTTGGAAAGGGTGTAACCTTCTGGCCTTTTTGTTGGCCATGTGCCAGAGCCATTAACTAGCACCTTCCATGATAGTTTTGGTCTCCTTGCCATCGCATATAGAAAGGCCTCTGTTTACATTGCTCATATTTGTGAAGTGGATGAACTATTCATGCTACAACAAAGGTATTTTCTCACATTCCCCAGGCACTTCCTCACTAGCACTTCTCTGCAGACTACCGTCAGCTCATGGGCAGGTCCCAATGGCAGCGGTTTCATCTGGAAAAATTTGATGGAACATGAGTTGCCTGATCAGAAGAGGGCTGCCTATCTCTTATTTCTTCTCTTTCAAGCCATGAATAAGCTTCCATAAAGAATTGGGGGGAAAAAATCTTCATACAAGAACATAGTCTTTGATCAGGCTAAGGGAAAGGACAAAATATGCTTGAGATGGAAGGCTTAATACCTAAAAAATGATTTAAAAAAAATCTCTTCTCCAAAATTTCATTCTGGATTTTCAGATCCCAGCCAAAGTGACTCAGTGCCTACCTGCTCTTTTTTGTTCAACCCCCCTATTATTCTAATAATCTGCATATTAGAAAAAGAAATCTCATTTTATCAAAATAAGTATTATCTTTGCAGTCTAAAGTTTTTTAAAGTTTCCTTGACTGCAAATGTGCAAAAGATTTTAGACCACTAGCTCACGTTTACTGGATATAGTTTCTACCAGCAGCAAATGGGCAGACTTGCATTCCTTTCATGCTAGCTTTGCAAGCTTGGGAGCCCTACTGAGCCACATGAGAGACATGTCACCAGGATTTGACTAAGAAACAGAAATCGAAATATGTACAGAGAACAGCAGGTTCACAGCTCAGAAGTGGGCAGCCTCTGTGGTCATGTTTTAACATTTTACTTTCCTGCCTCAGGGGAATTCCTGCCTAAGGTGCTATCATTCTGAAGAGCAAAGATATTAAGTGTAGACAAATGTGAATAGTCATTGTACAAACATTCTTGTCCACTAGAACAGAGAAATAGTTTGAAATAACTGTGCAAACAGGTTTTGCAGTGTGGGTGCTCCTTGTATATTTTAACAACTTGTTCAATTACTTTTGAAATACATCCAGTGGTAGGGTGGAACATGACAGATTTTTTAACAAAATGCAGCAATGCTACATAAACTCAGGGCAGGAAATGAAGAAAAATATCACCTTTGTGTTTAATTTTCTTTAAAATTGTACATGAGCAAGATGTAGTTGCTTTAACAGGGAAATTGAGTGAACTGCCTAGTTTTGGGACACTATGTTGCAAGGAGTTAAATGATCACAAGCAGTTTGTATTTCATGTTAATGGCTTGTCAGACTGACAGTCCATTCTAATCAGCATCATGAATATCCCTCTTTATCCTATCGAAGTATTAACTTGGTACTGTTTCTGAAGGATTATATTTTCTGAAGAATTAGACCAGGTTGGAGTAAAGTTTTGAGGGGTATTTAGAACTATGCAATTCTAAGAATGATGTTGAAATGAGTAGAAATGGAGACTGGCACTCTCAGGCTAGGCTGGCTGAGCTGTAATTTAGTTATTGCAGTACTTTACAAATGGCTGATTGATAATCTAAATATGCCTGCTTGCAATAGTTCTAGATACCAAAGCACTTGCCTACAGCAGCTGTAAAGTTTTGTGAACACTTTTAAAATTCAATATATTTACACATTTGCAAGACTATGTCATGTGGAAGTGGTGAGATTTCAGCATGCTCCTTCCAAGGCATAAATTTTCAGCCAAAAACTTACTGAAAAATTGATGTTTTTGGATTTCTTCAACTTCCACCACCAACAATCACTGACTGAACCATGATAAGAATCTTTTACTGAGTTTATTTTGCTTTTCCCTTGTTACTACTCTGAAACTTTTTTTTCAAGAAAAGGTTATTTTTGTTGAACTCTTTCAAATAGAATTGTAACCCTCTCAGTGCTGTAATGTAGAGAGAAGAGTATTGCAGACTGAATTGCCCTTACCTTCTGCTTCTGCCAGGCATTTTTCTTTTGCAGGTAGACTCCAAACAGTAACCAAAACTACTCCTGCTGAGCATGCCAATATGTCAGTGCTACATCAAGACATCCTAACACAAGAGTGGGGGAGCATATTGTCACTTCTACCATGTTATGGTATGACATTAAAACTCATGATTCTCTTTGATATAAAATTTCCTGCACACTCGTATTCCTACTGCCTGCTCTCCGCAGTTGTTAAATGAGAGTTGCTCTGCTGAATTAAGTAGGAAAATGTGCAGTCCCTCCTTCCAAAATCCAGAAATTTGGGCAAGTGTCTAGAAAACAATGGGAGCTGGGACAGGTGAGCATACAGGGGGTTGCTAGGACTTTGATATAAACACAGTACCTGAGTACCTACAAAATGACTATTCATGGGGAAATAATACTGAAACGCAAAGGTTTACAGATAATTTTTAGATTCAGCTCCTCATTCAGATGAAAAAAGCTGATCCATACCTCTGATCTCTTCTTTCAGCATTATACTTACCAGTTCAGGGAGCTGATCTGTCAAGACTGAGTGCAACACACAGTTTTTAAGGCTTTCTCAACAATAATGACTCCTGAAAAAAAACTTTGCCTTCTAGAGCCTACCTAAACAGCTAATTCCTGGGGTAGACAGTCACAGTATAAATGGCACTCCAAAATATGGTCTGATGTTGTTCATGCTAACTCACCTTTCACTTAAAGTCACAAAGGTGAAGGACCCATGAAAAGGTAAAAAACCCCACAAAAACTCCAAGCAGAAAATGAATTCTCTAATTTCTTTCTCCTCTTAAGGAGTGAGTGCTTCCCCCATCGTTGATCCCCTTCTCAACCATTTGTTGCATCAGTGTGTTACATCTTGTCTTAATTAGATTGCAAGCAGCTTTGACTGCAACTACGACCTTACCCTGTGCTATGTATGGGGGCCCAACTGTGAGTGGGGCTGCTGAGGGCCTCTATAACACAAACAAATATAATTATTTTTCTTTTTTCATAGGTGTCTTTTCTCTCTGGCTCTTATATAAACACTGTTTTGTGGAGCCGAAACTGTAACTTGGCTGTCAGTGTGGGGAGCCAAGGACTGACTGAGCATCCTACGAGATGAACAAATCTCTACCTTATGTGGAGGAAGAGAAAACAGCAGGGCTAACTGATTCAGAGGTACTCAGAGTAATAAAATATCTCAGTATGGGTTGCAGACTTGACTAGGGATCAGGCACATTTTAAAACTGTTTATTGACAGAAAATCGGTGTGCAGCTAAATGAATTATTTGTTTAAGTATCAGTTTTCTGTGAACAGTATCAGTTTTTCAACAAGCTTTTTCCATCCCGTACTCTACCCCCTAATGTCTGAAAATTTAAGTATTTCCACACTGAAATGCTGCCACAAAGTTTCATTGGAGCTGTGGTTGGAAGCTGAATGTAGCAGCTCTCCTCATCTCAGTCAGGATGTCTGGTTATGCTCAATCGGACAAAATGTGCTGTTCGACTGACCTCCATCCCACAGAGCAGGATGAGGTGGGCCATCTTCCTGTCTCACTAGGAGGACTGGGAGAGGTGGTCTTGGAAGCTCCGCTGGAGCCTGCAGTGACAGCCTTTCCAGGTACAAAGAAATATCTGCCAATATTTTGGTTTTCAGCTCTGAGTTTTCAAGGTAGGGGGGACAGAGGGGTAGGAACACAACATCACTCTCCAGCCAGTGTTAACATCTGCCCATAGACATGGGGAATGCGGTGGTGTGAGTGCTCAGCCCTTGGGGAATCAGGGTGACAACCCTCTGGCAGCCATCTAGCTAAAGAGCTTTATCAACTGAGAAGGAGCAAATAGCACTTAGATCTCAGTCACAGTGCTAAATGTCATATTTATATGGACTTTCATCTATTAACAAACTGTTATTTTTAATTCAAGCTATACCATGTAATATAACTTTCATTTTACCTTTCAGGTCCTGCCGTCTTGTTTGTATTTTTCATCATCTGTGATTTGAGTCCTGTGAAGGTTATGGCCAGATACTTGTTAATTGTGGTCTAGAGACTAGGTAGGATCTCAGTCCATAAGCAATCTCAATGCTTGCATAGGGCTTTTCAGATAGCAGCATCATTTAAAACATGGTCTACAGCTTCGGTGTCAGAATCTGGCTCTCTCTCAGAAGAATTGAGAGCAGGCTGTCCTGGCCATTGCCTTCAGTATTATGAGACAGACTGCTGTGTTTATTAGTTGCATTGCCAAGTTATTACTACAGCTAATGAAATAATTAAAAAGCACATTGTAAGCATTTTGTTTGACATGCTCAACACATTAAATGACTCATATTTGTTTGAGTGTTTGGGTTGTCGATGGGTATTTGTGAAAACTGCACTGAAACTGGAAAGACAAAATGATAAATATAAATTATCAGAGCTTCAGATGATAGTTGAAGAAATGTGTAGCCTTGCGCTAACACTAAACATATCTCCTGAATCTACAAGCAATCAACAAAGCTTTTTTTTTGGCACCTACTCATAGCGCACTGGAGCAAACCCTCATTGAGGTGATAGAGATTCAGATTTCAGTCCTTGCAGGGGACCACAGAAGGTCTCATTTTTCTCTCCGTGACATAAAGGCTGTCCATGAGAGTGATGAAGATCTGTCGAAGAGCAGAGGACCACAGTGGGGAGGAATAAGGAGAGAACAAAGTGAAGTGGCAGCATAATTTCATAGCACTGCTTGTTCGTGTGTCATGTCCCACGGTAGAGTCTGAACTGTTCTGTCTGCTCTTCATGCTGGTGTCACAACCTTTGTGGTTCAGCTCAGAATGGCACAGGCCATTAAATATTGGTGCCAACTCCACTAATCAGGGGAAGCTTGAGGCCCACTGCATTGCCTGATGGGATAAGATACCTAACATAAGAGAGAAGGGAGAACTCAGATCTCGTATCTTTCAGTCACACTTAACCACACAACTTGCTCAGGAGGATACTACTTAGAAAAACTGAATGAAAGAAAAGAGATTAGAGAGTACGGACTTTCTGATACTTGGTTTCCCACTGGAAATTAAAACAAGGCATTAAGCAACAGGGGTTTGCTCCCCTCAGTTGACTTAGAACAGCTGCTCACCAATTTCTGCAGCACGGAGAGGAAAGGCAGAACTTTGCCTTGGGTCTGAGCAATTTTTCAGAAGCAATCCAAGTCAAACTTCCACTCAATGACTTCATTCAAAGCTGGTTTACATCATGAAGAGAAATTTCGTTTATTTATTTGTAATAACTTCAGGATTTTACGGATCCACAAGAGGATGTAATTTAAGAAGACATCAGCAAGCTGTTTCAAATAGCAAGGGTTCAAAACTGGCTATGTCAAGAATTCATCAATGGAAAGAGTCCATTATTTAAAAATAAAAATTTTAAAAAAAGAAGGAAAATGTCTTTTGTAGATGGCTTTGAACTGAAAAGTTCCAAAACTTGATTTTTATCCTGCAGTGATACATCTTTTTAATAAGACTGAAGTCATATAGATGAATGGACAAGCTTCCTCAAAGGGCACTGAATCAGTCACTGAACAAAGTTGTTAATTGTAAAGTCTATTGTCTCAAAGAAATGTCACAGCAACAATGTTCTAAAACATGACATGTCATGCAAACCAAGCAACTAAAAAAACCATTAGAGACATAACTAAAAGACTTTGAACCTGGAAAGCAACAGAATCTAGCCTGGTAATGCTTACGAGCAATGGAAGTTTTCTGCTGAGTGACCCAGAACAAATCACTTGGACTATGGACATGTCAGGAGTATAAAGCAGGCCGAATACTATTTTCTAACCTCTGGGAGAGTTAAGAGACCCTCTAGACCTCTGCTGATGTTCCATAACTCAGACATGACTGGAGGCTGCCGACTAAAATAAGGTCACCAGTTTTGTTTCTAATCTGGCTCTTAATTTACCAGGTCAATTATGGCAATAATTACATCACTGTTTTGTTGCCTGCTATCACTCACTGCTGGAAAAAATCTGCAATGCCTTTTGAGGTCTTCAGGCAGAAGACATACAAGTGGATAGGCTGTGGCAACCTTCCATGGGGGAGCAGAACATGGCAAGGTGACATGGGAGAGGTGGACTTGACAGCTGAGCCTGAGAACCCTTGGCCAGGTAGGACACATGCAAAAGGAGCATCTGCTTCCAAGAGCACCTCAGGAGGCCCCTGCACGTGTGCATAGCAGAGGAATGGCAAGAGTGGGCAATGATGGCTCAGAGAAGAAAGGTGGCTTGGAATAACCCAGAAGCAGGTTGAGAGAAGCTGGAGGATGGGGAGGGAAGACTTTGGTTGATTTACTGGATCCGCATGACTAGCAGCTGCACAGCTCTGGGAGATTAAGAACAGAAGGTCTGACTGTGATCCCAGAGATTATGATAGCCAGTGGTAAAGGAGTATACGTGGCTGCACAGAGTGTTGGCAGAAGGATTTTGGCTTCCTTAGACACCAGACAGTATGTTGCAAAGGAGAAATAGTCAGAAATGGGAGCACTCTAGTGAAAAACTTTCTGCGGGGCCTGGGCTTCCAGTGGCTTTGAAGGAAACTACTGAGAGGACCTTCAAGTCGATAAAACCCAGAAACAGAGATCCAGGAAAAATCTTGGAAGTAGATAGTCAATAGGGGGAAAGAAATATGAGAGGAGAAAAATGAAGTAAGAGAACAAAACAATTTGCTGATGCATCTCCAGAAAAATGCCAAGAATTTGAGGACCATGTCAAAGCAGGTTTTACTACCAGTTTTGTAACAACTGGGTTCTCTATTTTTATTTTAAATTTGTAGATTTATTTATTTCGTTTTGTAGGTTTGTGTTGAAAACGCAAGTGTAAATCCTATTACGTATGGACATAAGAACCTAAATACTGGTTATGTAAATATTTTGAAGTTTCAGAGAGGTGTATGAGGCAGCACTATTGGCTAGGTCTAGGGCTAGCAAGATTTAGCAGAGTTGGACTACAAATCATCCTACCGGATGGTGAGGTGGAAGTTGTAAAATATATAAACCCCAAATCCTGCAATATAAAAATATCTAAAGGACAGTTTCAGCAGAGCTGGCTTATCTTTTGCAAAAGTGAAAAATGGTCCTTCATGTCCCCAGAATGTGTTGAAAATGTCAAGTTGTCCTCAGAAAATGGTTCAAGGAAAAGGACAATTATGGGGGGAATTGGTTCTTGGAAAAATACGATTAGAATCTGAAGACAGAGGATAACTGACCATAGGATGAAAAAGGAAGGCTGAACAGGTGGAAAGAAGTAAGAAGAGCAGTTGAATAACAATATCCCATTTAAAAAACATGAAGTATTAAACTGAAAGAACCAGTGCATCAGGTTTCAGAAGATGAAGTATGAGGCAAAGCGGTTCAGGCTAATTAAGTCAACCTAAAAGCAGACTATTCTAGTTCAAAGAAAATATATATGTAGGGTACATTTGATTCATACTTGGTGTCATATGGGATACACTCAAGCAGGACAGCTGTGTTATCAGAGGTGTTCCCTGGCTAGGGCAGCTGAGGCTGAAGTTGCTCTTTGAGTTGCTTTCAACAGCACATCCATTGTGGTGAATGTGTGAGGTAGGCGAAACTTTGCTTGCTGTATGTTCGGTGAGTTACTAAGACTGGAGACTGGCATAGATGTCATTGCAACTAAAGACATGACATGGCCATAGAGTCCTGGGACAGTAACAGGTCACTGATCACAGCATGCAACAGCCTGTTTGAGCTATGGCAGTTGGTATCATATAGGCACTCTTTGCAGGATATGATCAGAATAAAAAACAGTCTTGGTAAATAGAAGAGATGGTCTGAAGTCTCCAAGATGAAATAAAGGAGACAAAAATATATTAGACTGCTTAAGAAGAATCTAAATACACAGAAACAAGTTAAGAAATATTATGACTGCAGCAGTATTGTAGAAAGTGATCTGGAAGTCATAGGCAACCACAATACCATGACTTGCTGATGCAGTGTTAGGATAAAAGCAAATATTATTCTTCGGTGCTTCACCTGGAATGTCTTACCAATGAAAAAATTAGCAAGTGTTATGCTTTAGGCTACATGGGTAAGGCCTCAGCTGATGTGCTTTGTACAGCTTTGGGAACCACACTTCAAGAAAGATGTAGACAAATTGAAAAGAGTGCAAAGGAGAGCAGCAAGAATGATCAGAGGTTTAGAAAACATGACCTACAAGAAAAGGTTGAAAGAACTGGGTTTGTTTAGTCTAGAAAAGAGAAGACTAAGCATGAGGCTCAAGGGGAGGGGGAGGAAGGGATAATAATTTTCCAATATGCAAAAAGTTGTTATGAAGAGGACAGTGATCAATCATTTTCCATGTCCACTGGGGACAGAATGTGAAAAAGTGCACTAACTTGAGCGAAGAAGATAGATTAGACAATTCATTAACTCCCAGGCTAGTGAACAGACTACCCAGAGAGTTTCACAAAAGAATCTTAATTTTTAAAAGGGGTTATCCAAACACCTGTAAGATATGGTCTTTATGTACTTAGAAGTAATTTGCATGCTAATCTTTCTAATCTGTTCAAACAGTGTGTGCTGAACACCATTCGCATGGGAAAAACAGCTGTCCACTAGCATTGTCACCATACAATCCTTAGACCTTTGTCACCAAAAATCCATCTAGTAACCATGATAAATGTCTTGTTGTTCAAAGTAGAAGACTAAAAGTTGTGTATCATGGTACTCTCCCACTAAAACTTCGCGAGACAATGCTTCAGGATACTTCACTTGTTACTACATTGTAGTTTTGGTTTTTGAGAATACCAGCGTAAACCGTAATTTCTTTTAAAAATACTTGGATGTCATTTAAGGATGCTTCCACATTTAGTGCTTTTAAGTCTTGACATAACCTGGACAAAACTTTACTTCCTCCAACCCACCTTTGTATCAAGGGTATGTGGGGATTTTTTTACATGCATATGATCAGACCTTTGTCTTTCAAACAGATCACTTCAATTTCCACGTTCATGCCATTTTTGGTGTCTCTGATATCAGGGCCACCAGTTCAAGGGATATCTCCTGTCTAGAAAAGAATAAGATGAAGATAGTAATTTCATATAATCCCTAAATTCAGTAAAAATTGGCACTTGATCATGAATGCCTTGACCTGTATTGCAATTAAGTACCCAAACCTGCAAAAATTTGTGACAGCTTTCTAGTCCATCCTGTCCCATGAAAGTGCCCTACCCTTATGTAAACTCACCAGCTGTATAAACATCTGCTAGTGCAACTCAGTTAACTCAGACCAGGTACTGAGCTTGTTTCCTCTTAAGATCAAGCAAATTTTGTGAATCAAAATTAGGTTTCTTGGTAATAAAGAATGAGTAAAGGGGAATCTGGATGCAAAATCAAAATAGCAACATTTGCACATGGAAAGACTATATATGGCATAACCACTACACAGAGCAAATTCTTAATGAATCTTATCCATCGCACAAAAAATTTTTAAGTGTGACAGTAACTCTAAGACAACAGAAGGTGGGACTCCATGCAGAGAGCTTGTGGAACAAGACATACATAGTCAAATTTCTAAAGACAAAACAGATTTTTAAAAATCTTGTTTCATCATTCTAAATCCACTGCAAATCACTTCAAAACCAGGTTTTTTTCTTTTATCTTTTTTTTTAGATATCCTTCCATCATTTATGTTTATTCGTTGACTAAATTAGCTGAAAATTCTATTTGTCACCATGACCAGTTATGGTGACTCTTAAGATTCTGCACCCGATTAATCTCTTAAAAATATTGTTTGCATTTCACCATTTTTGTGACAAAAATGACTGAAGCAACATATTTATTTATTTTAGACAAATTAAACATTTTTCTTTCAGTTATTAACATAGCTCTGAAATCAGCTTAGTGAGCTTACTGGCTGCATGGTATGTGACCTACATATGATAAATATTTCAGTAATAAAGATACAATATAGATAACGAAAGAGGTAATATTGTTAATTTCATGTTTGTTTTAGAATTGCTTCTAAAGCCGGCCTGAGGCTTAGCTGTGGAAGCCTCATCTCTTCTTGATGCACTGCACAGCTTTGCACGAAATGGTAAATGCAAGTAGGATCCTGTAAGCTGTAATTGCATCCGAGGACTATTGGACATTGAAATGTTTCCTCTCCTGGATCACTTAAGTTAGAGAATTGATCCTCCTTCACCTCTTAAACTGTGTGCTTGACTGTTCTCTTCCTAATGTAAACAAATTTTAAGCAGTCTGGGTGTTTTTATTCCCCTGTGATGACAGCCAGAGGGATAGGACACTATAGGAGTATGTGCAGGTTGGGCAAAGCCAGCTGAGGGGCTTGGTCCATCCAATGCCTAGCAGGGGTCTCATAGCCTGTCTGCCTGCTTCTAGCCCTGCCTGAAACACAACCAAAGTGACACTGGGGACATTTTTATTTCCTGGCTATGGCATTTCTGATGCATCTCAGATACTCTAGCTGTGAATGACAGGAGCTAAATTGTTGTATAAGGCTTATTAGGGTTCTTCGAGGTGGTAAGCAACAACAGATGGAAAATGAATAGATTCAGAAGCAGTGGGAGAGTTGAGTGGAAACACCGGCAAGGAAACAAGCAATAGAAAATAAACACCAATAAAGATCAGACTATTTTTAATTCTGCTTTGCAATAGGAGAGAAAACCCCAGGACCAGCAGAAGGCTGATTGCTGTCTTGCGAATTACTGCCTTAAATCCGGTCAAAAGCTTTACCACAGTAATTTCCACAGCAGCATCAGACTTGTCAAATGCTGGTGCAGAAACCCTCTTCAGTCCCTCTCCCTAGGGCTGCTTGCAGAACTGTCAAAATGCTTCTTCCACACGATGATGGCAGTGCCTGCTCTGCAACATCTTGCCTGCTTTGCCCGGCTTTGGGAAGATGTTCCTGTGCTTGCCTTCCGAAGTATCCATCCTGCTGCTTTGAGACACAATGTGCCTCTCTCTCTGGGATCTGCAAAGAAGCTATCTCATTTGGGTTCACAGGCAGAACAGTTTCCACAGCAATGTCTCAGCTTGGATAGAGCAGTCACATTATTCTTGACTTCTCTGCGACTTTTATTTTTCCACACAAGCATCCCCTGCCCTTGAAGAGCACCTCATCTAGTGTCTGCAAGGCTTCTGCTTCTTGTTTGACAACCCTTATTTACAAAGCAAACAAAATGTTCCTTTTAACACACATCATGCAAAGTTTATTAATGAAGAAAACAATCCCAGGGGGTCAACCCAGGGGACCCTTGAAACCTGCCAGCAAAAACTCTTCAAACGCTCAACGCGTCAGATCCTCCAAAACGATATTTCACACAATGAAGTAAAAATAATATTTTTCTTTCAGCCTTTCCAGCCGCTTTTGTGGAGAGCAGACAGAAATTATTTTTTTATTCTGCTCCCAGAGCAGAGATCTGTATGAAGCTGCGTTTATTTGTTTAACATGATGATTTCATCCTAAATGTCTTGACAGCAAATAGTTGGTGGTTTAATAAAGGCTCTTTGAAAAAAGGGCCTGAGCAGTTATTTGTACAGGGAAAATGTGAACTATGTGGCTCTCAGGAGGAGAGAGAGAAATGCCTGTTGTGATTAGGGGGTGCAGGGAAGACTCTAAAATCCCCTCTGTCTGCCAGAGTAAGAACAGTGACTCTTGTGGCTCTTTTTCCTCATAGCCACCAAGCTGAGCTGCTGCAGCAGACCATGGGAGTGGAAGTGGTCTGACCTTGTTATTAACAAGTGACTGATACGCCCTTCGCCCTCCAAAGCAAATGCTCTTACAGAAGAGAAAAGGTCTGCTGTTCAGCCAGAACAGTTTGATTAGGAATGAAATAAATTAATGATAAACAGACTTGGGACTATCTGGAGAGCCCTATATGATGGTCAGCAGAGAAAAATGTGTGCTAAAGTTATAGGGGACCATTTCTTCATTAGCTGGAATTTCTAATAATAAAACAGTCCCTGAAAAGTCCACATGCACCTGTTGTCTTTGCAGAGGCATCTCTCAGGGAAAGGTTGGAACAGAGCAGATCTCACATACACCACATCAGTACATAAATATACGTACTCACCGTAGGGAAGCAGTGAACATCGTTTGGAAATCAGTGGTGTGAGGTACCAAATAGGGAATTTCTTTACAAAAGCAGTACCAATATTAATCCTCAGATGTACGTGATGTGGCTTTTCTAAAGCAGTAACATGTTTCACATTTGTTGTTTGGTTTACAACTGAAAGCAACATTATTCAACTGCTTCTCAATTTAGCATCTCTGTGGCTGAGCAAACATGTCTAGCCACAGCAAAAGGGGCCAAATTCAAATCTGAATCAGGGACTTAGGGTAAAATCTGGATTTTATTTACATATGCACTTTTACAGTGACATATTCAGTGTCATTTGATCTCAGTCAATATTTCTAAACTCTGTTACGATTTACTATATATAGACGAAGGAATATAGGCCATACCATGTATAGACTAAGACTGCAGACACTATCCTCTAATATTATTAGGTTTTTAAAATAACTTAATACGTTTGTATAATATTTCATGTGCTGCGTTTGTAGTTTCCAATAGCTGTTGGTAACACTCGTGGGGTCATATAATGGTGCTCTGTTACACATGTGCAACCATGTACTAACTCTGATGAAGGTGAAGCCATTTGTCCCAGTGAGACTGGGACTAATTCATCAGATGTGGGAACAGACTTGTCCAACAGGTACCACTATTCCAGCATGATGTTATAGTGAATGAAAATATTGTTATAATACAAAAGAAGAAACTTTGTGTCCACAAAGCCACTTGTGAGTATTTTAATTGTCTTTTCTCTTTCTACTGAAGATATTACTTACACTAACTGTCATTGAAATTTGAAATAAAGTTAATGGAGGACTTCAGTGGATTCAAACTTTTATCCAAGGATCATTGAAACACTTTGAAGTGAAAAATAGTTGTGGGCTATCATTTATCTGCTCAATATGTCACATTGTGCAGTGTAGTACAGTAGGATGGATGGAATCAGTGAGGTTGCAAAATTCAATACTGGCTATATAATATTCATCAAAATATATAACTACTTATAATTACTAGTTATGATCTCTACAATAATTTCAAGCAGAAAGCCAGATAATTAAAAGAAGATACCCAAAGTGATTGTATTTAACTTTTAAAATGTGGAAAAATACTTGATACATGAAATAAAACTGGAAATAGGAGGAGGAAAAGAGTGTAAAAGATGAGACAGCTACAGTGTAAAACTAGTGTATGTTCTTTCAGAAGTATGCTGTGGGCTATCTTCGTGCTTTGCTCAAAAGCAGTGCAGCAGCACTCTCTTAATCTGCAATTTTTTTGCAGCTTGAGCTATGTACTCCTTCCTCTGCAGAGGCAAATTAAAATCAGAGTTTGCTGAATGCTACTTGTTGGGCACTCAGACAAGCAAACACTGTGGAGGTGAATGGACTTGAAAACACATTCAGCAATGTCTGTGTGGTGTTGACAAATTCAGGGAGCAGCAGAATGAAGGCTGCTCCAGGTATTTATAATATAAGAACTTCAAGCATCTTGGGAAAAAAAAAAATCACTGCTCAATGATGTCTATAAATTTATTAATATTTTAAGATCTATCATCCATGGGTAACTGACAAAAATCATAGGGCAAAATAACATTTTCTTTTTGCACACTCACAAACCAAGAAAATCCGTTTTGTAATATTTTGGTTGGTGATAGCCTTGGCTGCAGCAATCACAATATTGAGGAGTTTGGGACTCATCTGAGCACACTGAAGGTTAGTACTAAGAAAGAAGGTTTTAGATTTGATGAGGCTTTAGAATAGCAAATTTCAGCTCACTCAGAGCTCTATTGAGAGGGATTCCAAGGTAAGCTTCTGTGGAGGACAGAGAAGCTACCAAATGCTGGGAATTTTTTCAAGAATGTGCTCTCTCATTACCCTCTTTACAAAAAATAACCTGCTTGGTTGATGTGGGGTGAGTGGTGGACATTGTCTACCTGGATTTCTGCATGGCTTTTGATACCACTTACCACAGCCTCTTCCTAGAGAAATTGTTATGTTATGCTCTGGAGATGCGGTCTGTGTGGCATGTGAGCAACTAGCTGGCAGGTGGCACCCAGGGGGTGTTGGTAAACAGCTCCATTCGGAAATAGTAAAATTTTTAATAAGCCTTTGCTATTTTCCAGTAGCAAGCCTAGCTAAAATCAAAGTTGTTTTAGATAGGAGTGTTTTAAACATCTGAAATTATTTTATCTGCAGATATACACTGCATAAAAATAGGTTTATCAGTTTTTAATGTGAGACCTTGCAAGTCTTGGTATATTGGTGGAGCCTTTGCAGACTATAATTTCTCCTTAAAACCTGCATGATTAGTCCTTTACAAATGCAGCCTCTGTGGTTATTTCCACCACTTGCTTCTCTCTTCACAGATTGCTTTATATCCAAGAATGAGAAAACTTCCTTTTCTGCCAATTTCTGTTTTCCTGAAACCTTTTATGGCATGCTGAAAGGGAGAAAGGCAAAAACTGTCCACAGATCTCCCCTCTGTGATTCTTTAACAAGATACAGCCTTTGCTGGGAGAAGATATTCTCATCTCCTTGCAAGAAAAAAAGTTGCCCATCAGATACTGCTTCAGATATCTCCTGATTAGCACGTGAACTGACTGATGAGTACATTGAAATATCAACCAGAAAAGTAAGATCTTAACCTGAAAAATCCAGTAATTCCTCATTTCTGTTATAGTCATGCAATTGGTGAGATTTTTTGCTCAGAACACTGGGATTTAGGTTTGATATCTAAGTTCCATCTGTAAGATAGGAATCAATAAACCAGTGCTAGTGATTGAAATGCTGTAAAATGTCACTTAAATGTGTGACACATTTCTTCACATGTTGATTGCACAGCCCCACCTAAGAATAGTAAGTCTTTCTCAGTAAAATCACAGAGAGGTAAGTACTTACAGTACAATGCAATTTTTTTTTATTGCAATCAACACAATTATTTATAGAGTTCTATGCTGAAGCAAATCCTGAAGGACTCAGAAATCTGTTAAAAAGACTGAAGATAATTGGAGCACAGACAGTATTTCCAATAAGTAATGCGGACTATATTTAGCTGAACTAGGTTGCCTGACTTGCTAAATTTACTTTGCACCACTCTGAAATTAGAGGGATGCCTAATGGCTTGAAGACAAGGGAGTCACGGAGCTGTTGTGGTTCTCATTCCACCACCAGACTAAGCCCTGAAGATCTGACATCCAATGCTAAAGAACAGGAGACTCCCTTAATACTGAATGGTGAATATCTGCCTGCAAAGTGATGTCCTGTTGTCAGTGTCATAGCTCAAGGCTTGCAAGGCCACAACATCTGATGGAATAAAGACACCTCCAGCAGAGCAGATATGAAGACTATGTCTAGTTCATGGCAGCTTAGATGAATTTCAGTAGGTTGCAATATTTTCTGATTAAGTCAGAATGCCTATCTTTTAATAATTATTTGAGTGTTATTGCATCTGATGAATCTTGTTGAGTGTCTTAGTGTTAGACTTACATTCAAAGTCCAATGTATTGCTCTTCAGAAAGCAACTCTGACTAGGAGAAATATCCAACGTTGTTTGACAACTGCTGCTGAGAAACTATTAAGCAGTCAATAAATCAACACTCGTCTTTCCAAAGCTCATGCTGCATATAGCAATATTCCATCCAAACACAAAAAGGTGAGGTTTGAAAACATAATGGACTTGAAAGAACTTACTGTCTTTGGGGAAAGGTATCTATATAGCAGAGGAAGTGGGATTCGTAACAAAAGTCAGCTCCATATCAAATGAATGGGCAGTCAGGATGGGAAAAACATTCTTCTCTTTAGCAAATAGACAGAAATGTAGCTGCCTAATTTTGCCATCCATGTTTGAGACAGTCTTGGTCAAATTATTATCTTCAAGGTCCCCAAGGTAGTGTTAAGCAAATTTCATATATAGGGAACCCTGGCTTACACTTCTTAACTGAGATGATCATACCATGTCACACTTTGGAAAAATTACAAGAATAAATAAAATATGATGAAAAAGTACAGTTTTAAAGTACAACAGCTGGAACAAGTGTATGGTAGTGTGTATGGCAACTATTAATATGTTCTTAAATAGCAGTCAAAATGTTTACTTCCTGCAGATTGTGTAACATTCTCCATTAGGTACATGAAAACATCATTGTTTTACAACATGCTTTTCATTGAGGTTTATATTGTCAGTTACCCCAGTTTTTTGGCACTCATATAAAAGTAATATAAGATTTCAGAAGCAGTTTCACTGCTCTGGCAAAGACCATAATATAATAGACATAATATCTGAAAAGAAATAGATATGCTAGTCTAAACCAAAGGAGAAATAATAATTCAGCCGTGTACAATTAATTTTAATGCATTAGTGCAGTGACATACGTAAGAAAGTTGAATTCTTTTCATTGCCTTAACATGGTGGGAGATGTGCTCACTGTGACCTGTACTGCATTACTCTTGATTTCACAGGTTCGCTGATGTAACTGGAGCTCATAATATAAAGAAAGGATCAGTGTCCTAGCAATCATTGCACAGCAGTGGTTTTAACAGAATTTTTGCAAAAAAAATGACACTGCTGTTTGCAGAAACTGCCCTTCAGCAGTGAGCACACATAAGCTGTTAGCAAACACCTTGATGTAAATGATGGCACTCACTGGAGAGAGAAGTGACCATCCACACAGGTGTTTTCAGCTAGGAAGCATATGCTTGTAGATGGCTCTGCAGAGAGAAAGCAGGCTGTCATCTCACTGGAAAATAAACCTTCAAAGCATCTACTAGCCAACTGTATAAGAATCAGTGGTTTATTCCACCAAGGATGCCTGTTTAATTGCACGTGGATTGAAGTCTGGTAAATAAAAGTTTTTTTATTTAGATTGCAATTTTATACAATAACAAACTCTTGTGAAGGATGTGTTGTGCCTTCTCCTGTCACTGTTTAAGTCTTACAAACTTCATGGACAAAGGGCATTCTCTGTACTCTCATTTCACTGGCTTAAAGAATAGACAAGCTAAAAATTTACTGTATTTGAAAATACAGATGTCAAGAAAGTGTTTATGTGTTCCAGACAACAGCTCAGCGATGGAGTGAATACTGTTCCTATTTGTAGGCTACAACACTAACAAAATCTTCTTATTTTTGCAGATCTCAGCTGGTGCCAGCTTAGTTCCCCTGTCAACCTGATCCTGACAGTGTGATTTTGTGATCTGGGCAAGGTATTGATGTTGTGGTATGATTCAAACTTGATATATGGCAGATGGAACCTGGCAACTGGACCTTGTGCCTGACTTGTGAGTGATGCTCAGGGTGTCCTTAGGTGCAGCAGCAGTGCTTTGCCCACTCTGCTCCTCCATGATGCCAGTGCATCTCACCCCACTGCCCTGACAGCACAACAAACCTACAGCAGTTTTTTTCTTCATTGTGAAAATTAACACAAAACACTTTATTATTTAAATGATCAAATACTTCATTAAATCGATGATACTATTTACTATTTTCTATTTCTATTTACTGTTGTTATTACTGCTATGGCTGGTGCTGTGGTATTGCTGAGAAATGAAAGAGAGGGATGTGTGGGTGACTGAACCAAGCATTGTAATGAAAATAAAGGGAAAGGAAAGTTGCGATTTGCAAAAGGTCAGGAGTACCTAGTCTCTAGAAAAACTTAAAGATCCTAGACAAATGTTGAACACTTAAATTTACTCATGTATACGTAACCCATCACTAGAAGTCCTTTATGGAATATGCTGCTGGACTAACAGATCTGTTTAAGCTTCTTGAGTTCTATAAATCTGTGACTGCTACCACTTCAAACACCATAGGAAAAGGACATTTACAGTATTTATTTGCAACCATGTTGTGAATTCCTTCTACTTAGATGCACCTGGTCTGTAATCCTTGCTCCCTTCTCTTGTGTTTCACTGGATTTTTTTCTACAGCTGAGCCAGTGATTAAGATATCTTCACTTCTTTTCCTCTGCATTTTCTCAGAAAGAAAAGACTAAGCATCAGCCATTCCATGGGGTTCAACACCCTGGAAGGTAAAAGCAAAGAATAGAGGGACAGGTGAAAAAAGGAGCAGAAGTACCTTTTGATACCATCTCTCACAATATCCTTCTGGACAAAATGTCCAGCACACAGCTGAACAACCATGTTATGCAATGGGAGAGCAACTGGTTCACAGGATGAATGTAAAGACTTACAGTGAGTGGAGGGACATCAAACTGGCAATCTGCCACTAGTGGGGTTCCACAGGGCTCTATCCTCGACCCTGTGCTCTTCAACACCTTCATTAATGACATAGATGAAGGACTGCAAAGAATACTAAGTTTGCTGACAACACTTAATTGGGAGGAGTTGCTGACTGCTTTGAAGGCAGGGAGGATCTGCAGAGAGACCTCAACTAATTAGAGATGGACAATGACCAACCATATGAAGCATAATAAGGACAAACGCCAGATTCTGCACCTGGGATGGGGCAACTCTGGTTGTGGATGTAGCCTGGAGAAGGAGAGGATGGAGAGAAATGCTGTGGAAAGGGACCAGTGGGTCCTCATTGATGGCAAGTTGAACATGACTCAGCAGTGCCCTGGCAGCCAGGAGGGCCACCCGTGTCCTGGGGGGCATCAGGCACAGCATCGCCAGCTGGGCAAGGGAGAGGATTGTTCGGCTCTGCTCTGCTCTGGGGCGGCCTCACCTCGAGTGCTGGGGGCAGTTTTGGGTGCCACAATATAAGAAAGATATAAAGCTGTTAGAGAGTGTCCAAAGGAGGGATTATAAAAGATGGTGAAGAGGGAAGACATCAATGGGTCTGGAGGGAAAGCCTTAAAAGGCGCTGCTGAGGACACTTGGCTGTTCAGTCTGGAGCAGAGGAGACTGAGGGGAGACCTTACTGTGGTCTCAACATCCTCAAAAGGGGAAGTGGAGTGGCAGGTACCAATCTCTTCACTCTCATGACCAGTGATAGGAACTGAGGAAGTGGCATGAAGCTGAGTCAGGGGAGGTTTAGGCTGGATATCACAAAAACGGTTCTTCACCCAGAGGGTCGTTGAGCAGTGAAACAGGCTCCCCAGGGAAGCGGTCACAGCACCAGCCTGGCAGAGCTCAAGAAGCCTTTGGACAACACTCTCAGGCTTTCTGGCATATGGTGTGATTCTCGGGGTGTCCTGTGTAGGGCCAAGAGTTGGACAGGATGAGCCTTTTGGGTCCCTTCCAACACAGCTTATTCCGTGATTCTATGCTTCTGTAATAAACAAAACTGCAAAATAGCATGCCTTTCCCTAAGATCAATCAATTGCCATAATCAAGTATGTGGCAAAATGTGGCAGAAGTATGGAAAAAAAGAAGTGGTTTCTTATGATTTATGTCTTGTCATATAGTACCATAGGCCTAGTTCTGTTTAATTACATCTTTTCTTACTTTTGGATGTTTGAAAGTGTTCCAGCTATTTTTTCTTGGTGTTTCTGTGGCTTTTTAATCATTGAGGACTTTCTGACTTCCTTTTTCTAGCTCTATGGCACTTTGTGGGAGTAATATACACTGTTTTCCTTGCTGGTTTTTCTGTTAGGCAACTCTGAAGGGCCTCTTTGGTTTGGCAGCTTAGCACTGATTTTGTGGCCTATAAATGATTGCTTGTTTGCTTAGTTCTGACTTCACTACTTCTCTAGACTTCTTTTCTTAACATGTAGTTATTTTTTCTCTTTCCCTGGTATAGGCAATACCCTTATTACTTCAGGAGTCAATTGAGCCAGACTGACCTGATCTGCCATGGGCTGGTACTCAGGTTCACATGAGTGCCCGGGAAGGGGAACCTAACACTGCTACGGGAACAAGTGACTGCCCAGCCCTGCCTCACCCTGCAGGCAGCAGGCGCTGACTGTTGTGCTGACAGGAAGCAGACCCTGACTCAAATGGAGCCGCAGAGCCAGCTGCCTGAAGCCAAAATGATGACTGCGTGAGAGGCTCCCTCTGGGCATGCAGGCTGCCTTCAGTCCTATCCTTTGCTCTGGATCCTGCTCTCATTTCTGTGAGCTGGGTCTCTGCTTCTGGCTTGCTGTACAAACCACAAGTTCACATCACTTCATTTAAGTAACTTGTCCAGTATAATAGAGGAATTTTGGGGGGGGACAGAGATGAATCGTAGGGTCACAAGATTTTTCAACTACCTTAACCTTGAGACCACGTCTTTATAACTCATCTTATTCTTGGCATGCTTTGCAACTTCTTCAATAAAGAGGCAAAAGACTTCCAGACTTTTAGTTTCCAGGTAAACAAACCCATTTTATTCCCCAAGCATCACATCCCATGCTCTGACTGTTAAAATACTCCTGTAAAGAAGAAAACAGGATGCAAACATGCAACTGGGCTACCTCATCATGCCAGCACATAAGGTGGGGTGGTGAAATAAGTTATACAAATTTCTTTCTTCCTTAGATTTTGAGTGTTTGGCACAGTCTTCATGTTCTATCAAAAAGGTACTCCCTTTCTTTCTGAAATTAAGCTAACTCCTTTCAGTTTGAAAAATTAATGAGGCCAGACATTTCAAACTCTAAGCACAGATCTTAATCACAAACCTAACACAACAAAGGTGATGTCAGGCTGTCACCCTTTTGTACAGGCTGTGCTATTCCAAGAACAGAGAAGCACATTTTCCAAGGCATTCAGAGACATTCTGCTGCGTGGGATTTCCTGATTCAATCACTGGTTTTCAAGAAGAGCTTTTTCCAAGTGCTTAGAACACATCTATTCCTCTCCTTCCTTTTCTAATCTATTCATTTGCCCAACTCATCACATGCAAGTTTTTACACTACTCTCTTGCTTCCCTCCACATGAGTGGAATGACTTAGTCTGCTTTACAAGTGAGCCTACCACATGTATGATCTAACTTTAAATGATCCTGATACTTTTAAATCAGCAGTAAGTTCCAGTGTGAAAACCAGCAGCTTTACACTGAGGAAGCCCAATCATAAAGCCATCGATTTTTACATCTAGGCATTTTTAACCTGTGTAACTCAGCTGACCTGTTGTTGTTGTGGGTGTTTTCTAAGTGGCAGTGAATGACAAGAAAGGTTAAGAAACCTGTAAGCATATAACTGTCTATGTCAGCATCTATATGGCACAAAAATCAGTGTATGTGTACCTAGAAGATTTTTGTTTCACTTGTTGCCTAAGAGCCTTCAAAATTTTAAGAGGTGAATGCATTATTTTAGGACCAATGACAACTGATTTATCGCTTTATAGAACGGGAACTGTAAAGTCCTTTTCCATCCCTCATGGCCGAAACAGGGAAGATGAGTAAGCAGGTAGGAAAAATCCTCTTTCCAGAAGCAGTACCACTGCTATGTCACTTAAATGTCATGTTGCTAGGTGTCTGAAAAATATTTCCTTGGAAATATAAAAAAATTTACAATTGTTACTTGCCAGAGAAAATCCTGGCAGCCAGGCCAGGTCAGAAGAAAGCTGCTCAGTCATTGCACTATCTTCTGAAGGTGTGGGGCAAATGGAACAGAGCTGTGAGGAGTCCTGTCCCCCTTACAGCTTCCCACTCACAGCTACGTCACTTCTCTGACCTTGCAATTTCAGTATCCTGCAGGAAAATTCTGGCTGGGTTTGGTGAAAGGGCCTATTTTTGAAAGCAATTGAGATGTTGAGAAACCCAGAGACCCTTTTGAAATCAGTGGCTGGTGCCAGGCAAGGGTTCAGCGCTGAGGGTGTGTGTCAATAGACCGTTGCCCTAAATGAACATCGCTATAGTACTTAGGTTCTTGTAAGGTCTCCACAAAAATTAAAATGTTTGCCTTATCAGTGAGTATAGCAATTAACAGAATATTTTTAGTATAAATGCCTTTTTCCATATGATTGACAGCTAGATGGAAAGCTACAGTCAGCACTGTTCAACCGGTAGGTTCTGCAGCTCACCAGCAAGCTCTCCATGGGTCACCTGGGGCCATGGCCAATTTGGCAAAATGTGGTCCCAGCTGCTCAGGCAAGTGGCAGCTCAGAAGAGGAAGAGAGACAGACTCAAACACAGACCTGGCAGAGCATCAGCTTGGCACAGATCATCCAGGCTAGTAGACTTGAGGATGAGAGCCTTGGTCACTGTCAGATCTCTTGTTTATTTCTTGCTACGATTCCGCCTTTTATGGCAGTAAGAAATTATTTAACAGCCTGTCTTCCTGCTTGAAACTGCTGGCACTCATCACTACTTCTCTGCTTCTCCTCTCTTTCCCCACTACTCTTACAGGCAGCCACATACCTTTTCCTTCCCCAGATGTTTTCTGTGTGGATCCTTCTTGATTCTGTGTGTTTCACTGGTATCCAACCTAATTTTCTCCAAACCAGGCTCCTTTATTTGTTCTTCTCTTGAATGATTTTACATAACATTCCAAATGACATTTTTATTGCAATATTTTCATGGTCCTGCAAAATTTGCCAAGGGAGGTGTTTGGCAAATAATATTATTACTTTGAAGACTTAGTCCTGTGGAATCACAGAACATGTGGTTATGTTTAAATACATTTGTTTTCACTGTGTGTCCTCTGTTATGATTTTGCCTCACTGTGTGATACTGGTGAAGTAAGTGATATTTATCTGTAAGACACCAACAACACGATCTGCTTCAAGTGCAACATGTTGGATTGTCTCCCTCTGAGAGATGGAGGTGATTCTTCAGCATAACCTTGCCTGACCTTCCAGGGGAGTCTTCTAAATCTAAGGCAGAACTCGTGATTGTACTGATCCAGGACAGCAGCCTGAGAAGGCTCCCATTATATTTTCAGAACCACCACTGATCAGGTCAGTTGGTCCAGATCCTACTTAAGGGCCTGGTTTCTGAAGCTTCTAAAGCTTCTGAAGCTTCTGAAGCTTCTGAGCCATGCAAGCACAGCTACTTTCTGTGTACAGTAAGACAGCAAGTCACAGCAAAGTGAGGAGGGTGGCTGGCATATCTCTCCTCAAGGGTTCTCTGCAAGCTGTTTCTAGGTCAACAGGTTTGGGCTGACAGAGTAGGGAAAATAGTGATGCAGTTAACACACTGTGAAGACTCAGGATTTCTGTCTTCATTGGTCTGATTTTAACCTTGTCACATAAAAGAATAATTACAGAGATAATTAGATTTAAATAATGCACTAAAGATGGGATTGGCAATGGGCTAACTGCAGCTGAGAGCCCAGGCCAGACAGCAGCAAGAAGGGAGATACAGAAACAGTCTGAAGGAACCTCAGCTGGGAAATAGTGAGTAACTTGTCTTCAGATTATGATAAGAGAAAATTATTTCTCTGAGAAGGTTTCAAAGGCCGAAGGCTCTCTCTTAAACACGAGGTTTATTCCTCTAGAACCAAATTATCCTGTAAAGAAAAACCTAAAAAGGATGGTTTAGCATGATCTCTATTGCCCAGTTAATTGCGCTTTGTGTTTTCATCTGGAATTTTGGTAACATATTTGAACCAACCAATTAATTTTTTGGTCAGCTTGCGGTCCACAGACCTATAGGTCTTAAAGGCTCTGGGAAACTTGACTAAGAAAGGCAGCTGTGCAAGTTGCAAGTCTACACGTGGGGTTCAGTTATCAACAGCTCCAGTGGAAGTTTGATCTTGGCATCACAGACTCACAAAGGTCAAAAACTGTATGTTGAAGGTGATAATAACTACTTAATGGCTTATGTGCACATCCTCCTTGGGATATTGTGGCAACCAGAGCAAGAGGAACATTCCAGCAAGGAGCTCCATGATCTCTACGCAAAAAACTTACGCCACCATATATTTAAAACTTCCTAGCAGGCATGGTGTTTTAAATTTGTTCAGTATTGTTAGAAATGACCACACTTCATAGATGTAGGCTTCGAGCCATACAGAACTCTAGATCCACTGAGATGCTTGAAAGAAAAAAGCCGATGCCTGGATATAATTTACAATTCTCTCCTATAAGATGTCTAGGCCTCACAACATGTTTTCCTCTGGTGGATAATTATTTTAACCACGATCGGGCAAAGTTTCATCCTGTTCCACTCTTATGAATACTGGAACAATTCTAACTTAAATATCTTAAGCTCAGATAAAATTAGGTTTCTCTACTAAAGTGAAATGTTCAAGGTCCCTTTCATTGTCCATTGTATCTAAAGGCAAAGAAATAAATAAGTATGTGTCTGGACTTTCAGGAGGGTATAAAGTCAGTCAAAACACAATCAGCTTCCTTTCCCCATCTTTGTATTTACATAATCACAGGAGAAAATTGCCTGCTCCCAAAACAGAGATGAACAGTTCCTAAGTCTCATCTGCAAAGGTTGCTTACTGTTTCCAGCGGCATTACTGAAGCAAAACCTCCAAAAAATCCTTTGTATGCATATCCTCATGGCAGAGAAAAACGGCTCTTTCAGTTTTTCTCAAGCCATTTCCTACATACGATTAGGTTAAAAGAAGTACGTCAGAACACAAGTATCTACATAAGGCCTAATAGTGACTCCCAGCCCCAGCTATCAACTGGATAATTTCTATTTAAACAAGCACTCACTCTCAGGAGTTGTCTCTTTTCTTTTACACCAAAAACCTGAAGAATGGAAAGACTTATCTCTGTTGAAAGACTAGTAATAAAAAGGAATAAATGCTCTTCTGGTAGGTTTTATTCTCAGACATTCTGGACACATTGATGGAATTACAGACTTGCTTCCCCATGCTTTATAAAACCCGGCAAGCAGTTTTTTATTAATTAATGGATATCTCTGACTATCAAGAAGATATTTTTGAACATGCTGTTTTCCGAGAAGGAAAAAGTGTTTCCCAGCTCTCTTTCTTTCACTTTTCTTGTCTGGTTGATTATTTTACATCAATCAACAGCCTTGAAAGGGTAGATTTTGTTAACTCAAACATGAACAGTAGAAAGAATAGTCATTTTATTTACTTGATCTGCTCTTTCTTCAAGCTCAGTACCTTGCAATCTCTCATAGGTAGACTGCACATGAGAAAATCAGTAATATGACAGTGCTCCACTATCACTGCTTAAACTTCTATCTGTCCTCCTTCACTTCCATGACTTTGCAGTCTGTCAGTAGGTTTCAGAGTCCATAAACGTGCTCAGATCCTTCCACCAATTGCAAAAAGTGCATTGTGCAGTATTTTGGTTTCACAAGAAGGGACACCTGAAATTTCTGCCCACATCCTCTTCTCTGTGACTCTGCTAAGGTTTATGTGAAAAACATCCTTGCCCCAACAGTGACTGGAATCCTCCTCTTGGTTTCAGAGGATGATCATGGGTGTTCTGGGCCATACCATTCTGAGCCTCTGTTCCACTGCCTATGTATTGTGAATGCAAGGCAGGGATGTATTGCCATCAGTGTGTTGGAGATGTGTCTTCTCTCAAATCTGGACATCTTATACCTGTCAGAAAAAGAGCTTTGGGCACTCTGATGGATTAACCCTATCTGGCTTACATATACCACACAACTGCTCACTCATTTCTCCCTCATCCCCACTCCCTCCCCTGTGAGGAAGAGAACCAGAATGAAGAGGCAAGTCTCTGTCATGGTTTCAGCTAGAGCAGAGTTAATTTCTTCTCAGTAGCTGTTACAGCGCTGTGGTTTGGATTCCAAATGAGAATGGTGAAACACACCAATGTTTTGGTTTGTTGCTAAGTTGTGCTTATCCTAAGTCAAGGACTTTTTCCCCTTGTCTCATGCTCTGCCAGTGAGGAGGTAAAATAAACAAACTGGGAGGGAGTATAGCTGGGACAGGCAACCCAAACTGACCAAAGGGGAACTCTCCGTCACAGAACGTCATGCCCACTATATAAACTGGGGGGAGTTACTTGGAAGGAGGGTCAGTCTGTGGGAAGGGGGGTCTGGCATCAGTCATCAGGTGGTGAACAACTGTATTGTGCATCACTTGTTTTTCCCTTTTTATTATCATTATTATTATAATTTACCATTATTACTGTATTTTACTTTATCTTCGATTATTGAACTGTTCTTACTTTAACCTACGAGTTTTACTTTGATTCTCCTCCCCATTCCACAGGGGCAGGGGGGAGAGAAGGGGGTTGAACGAATGGCTGGTGTAGTCCTGACTTTCCAGCTGGACTTAAACCATGAAACCTCACGGCTTGAGATGAGAACAGTATTATAATTGAAACAAAAATGTAACTACACAATAATACCATAGTAGTAGTAGTAGTACTAATAATAGTAATGAAAAGGAGAGCGAGAAAGAGAACCCAAGAGAAACAAGTGATGCACAATACAACTGCTCACCACTCACGAATAGATACCCAGCCTGTCCCGAGCAGAGATCGGCCCTTTTCCAGGGAACTTGATGCAGTTTATGCACATTGTTCTGTAGTATGGAATATCCCTTTCTGCAGGTGGGGCCACCTGCCCTGGTTGCGCTCTCTCCCAGCTTCTCGTGCACCTCCTCACTGGCAGAGCACAGAAACTAAAAAGTCCTTAGGGTGAGTGTTACTCAACAACAACATTGAGTGTGCTACTGAAATTATTCTCATAGTAAATTCAAATACAGCACTATACCAGCTACTAAGAAAAAAATGCAGTCTCTCCTGGCTGAAACTAGGACAGGCACAGGCTCCATCTGACATGCAGTCCAGACAACAAAGAGTGAGCTTTAGCAGGTAAGAAGAGCCTTTAGAGAAGGCAGATACACCAGATGTTTCTATATCACATTTTTGCTAAAAGCTCGCTGAAGCAACAGCGGCTTTTTTTCTTGAGTTAAATAAAAAACAGTGGAAGGACATGCTATCTCAAAGTAGCTACTTTCACTGTAAAGTAAACAATTCCTATTAAATTTAAATGAGTCTGATATAAACCTAAGCTCAATCAAACCAAGAATATCCAGTCCAGAAAGTTGTATTTAATTATATTATACCTTTAGAGTTCTCCAGTGTAGTTCTCATCTCAGTTTCCTCTGCTTTTCAAACTGTCAGTGAAATTTTCGCAACACACTGTATTCAGGGAAGAACTTCCACTGGGGAAACTATTTAAATAATTTTGTTATGTCTTTCCATCTGTTGGTCCAAGTGTACACACAGTTTTTACTAAATATGAAGTAAACAAACTGCTGCATCAGTCCAAGGCTATTTTGCAGACTTAACCATGTCAGTACAGGGCTCTGAAGTACTTGGATGAAATAAGCTGTTTAAGTATGAATTCTTATATTATCAGTGTTAGTGAGATGTTCCAAAGCAATCTGGAGAGATTCTCTGCATTTTATACAGAGAATAAAATGTGCCAGAATGGGAGGAAAAAAACATGAGACCCAAGTGAGCTGAGAATCATACTGACCTGCACCCTCCTAGCCTCTAATAACATGCACTTTTAGGAAGTTACTGCAGGGACAAATCCATGGGCTGTCCTGTCATGAACTAAGCACAAATTTACTTCTTTGTTTCTCAACTTATTTACACTTACGGGTTTAAGGGCTTCTGAGTTAAAAAGTTCCACATCCGCACAGTGGAAAACAGACTTCTGGGTGCTTCAGGCACTCTTAAGACTTTGCTGTCCTTTAGCTTCAGAATAGCTTCCTCTTTCCCCCTCCTTGCTGCCTGAGGTTTACAGGTGTCACTGACTGCCTCTTAAGACTATTTATTTTCTGGCAGACATTTTGTTCATTGCTCTGTTCTTCTTTTGTTCTCCCTCATGAAATTAGGAGACCTGGCAATACCACAGCAGATGTTACACCATGATGAGCACAAACCAGATTAACTTCTGACTAAAACACCCCATGATGTGCTTACCCTTTGGCTACTGTAGAACACTGATTAGACAACTTTGGAGCCTCCCCACTCCACCACAAACCTTCCCCTGCCATATTCTCCCCCCCTCTTCGTGACCAGCTTCTCTGTTGTGATAGCTTCTCATCAGAGTTTTGCTGAGGCCTGTTTTATACACCCCTATGCCCGTGTCAGAGACTCATCTGTGCCATCTGGTACTTGGTCCTCCAGGGACTCCTGTAGACTTGTGAGGCACCATGATCTTTCTCACACATTTAACAGAGTGCATTCTTCCGCCTTAATTACCATGACATCTGGAGGAAAAAGAAATGTTTTCATATGAAAAAATTTTATTCCTGAGAATCCATGACCACACAGCTAGCATCTGGGGAAATGACTCTCTTTGGGAGAGCCTCTTGGGTATTTGGTTAGCATCTGCATGTGAATGTAAGCTGTCTTTCTAGAGGAATCCATGGGTGTTGGGCTGGTCTGCAGGGAACTGTGGGGAGCCAGCTGGTCTGCCCAGGTCCAGAGCCACCTGATGAGGCTCCTATCCTTGGTTTGGCTTTCTGTGCCATCAGCAAGTGGTCTCCTGCCTTTGCGCTTTCCAGGCCACCTATGCGGGTGTGTGTTGGAGTTGCAGCTCCTGAAAAGAGACTTCAGAGACAAAATAAAAGATGGGCTGCGCATGAAGAGCCATGAGACTCTGGATAAAGCATGGAGCTGCCTGGTCCGTGGGTGCCAGTCCACTTTGTTCCCTGCAGGTAGGGACCAGGTGAAGCTGCACCAAGCAGATTGCTTGTGCTTGCTCCTCCACTTGCCAGTTCACAAGACCTCTCTGTGCCTGCAGAAGTCTCTTTGAGCAGTGCATTTGCTAGAAGCACATCTAGATGAAGATCTCCACATACAGCTCTCCAGTCCAGCACAAAGCTGCATGGGATGGTCCAAGCCATTTCTGCATGAAAGTAAGGTGTCCAGATGGGTAGGAAATACACAGTCCAGACCAAAAGACATGTCCCTGATGTGAACAACCCACCAGATAAGCGTTGAGAGCAGCTCACTGACTGCGTGGCAAGGGCTGAGTCCGATGTATCCTGAGAGCCAAGCTGACTCGCAATAAACCACTGGAAACTGGGGGGAAGTGTCACCCCCGACGCTGCAAGCAGACTCTTGAACTGGGTGAGCTGGGTCTGAATTTCATTCTGGTCTGGGGAGCAGGCTTTGCGCTCTGGGCAGTGCGTGGGCACTCACTGTGCGGACTGGGTCCCTCCCTCCCTTTCCTTGGGGCTTTCTGTGCTCCCGGTGGGTGCCGCTGGCCACTCCTTCTCCCCTGCAGCGCCAGTGCCTGGCTCGGTCGCGGGGGGGCGGGGGAAAAATGGGGGGCAGAGGGAGGGCGGCACATCTGACTCCGTGCCTGAGTGGGACAGAGTCCAAAACCGATGGCAGTCCCAGGGGAACGCCTGGGGACCGGGAGATCCCCGGGGCCTTGCCGCGCTCCGGTCTAGCCCTTAATTAAAAAAACCAACCAAAAAATACAACCCAAAGAAACGTGACGACCACACGGAACCAACAGTTAACAAACAAACAAACAAACACACACACGCACACACACACAAGCCACCTAAAAAGCGAAACGAGACCTCCTCTCCCCCGTGTCCCGGGAGGACAGCGGGGCGGGGCGCCGGGTGCCGCGGGGCTGGGGCGCCGTGCACAGCCCACGGGCGCAGAATGAAGTCCCCGCGCGGCCCTCCCGGCCCGCGTGTGTGGAACCCGGCGGGCGGACGGAGGACGACTATCCCCCTTTTAAAAACCAGATTCGTCCCCGCCTGGCCCTCCGGTGCGGCGGAGGACAGACCGGGACGGCGGCGGCCCCTCCCCGGTGACGGCCGGCGCAGGTTCCGCGGGCGGCGCGGACGGGCCGCGGTCCCGCCGGGCAAAGGCGGCGGCGTGCGAAACCGGGGCTGCGTTTGTGTTCTCCGGAGAAAAACGGGAAGCAAACGTCGGCTGCTCTCGGAGGGGACATCTTTTTGTCGCCTCGGACAAAACGCAAATAAACGCTATAGCCCGATCTTATCAAGTAATCTTCGTGACCGAGCGTTTCTCACTGTGTGTTCGGTTTGTTTTTCCAGGACCTAAGCAATTTTTAATGTACTATACACTTCCCGCTTAATCCCCCTCGTTTATTATATAATTACCGTTTCAAAGTGATTATGTAATTAAAATCATGTTTCACTGCAGCGTACTTCAAAAGGAAGGCAACCTTCTCCAGCATTATTTGCCGGTGATGTCATAATTTCCCTGTGATATTTAAAATAAACACATTAGTCCAAGAATTCTAAACATGTCTGAAAGTATATAATGGAATTGATTGGCATAAAGCAACGGTGAAACCTATCACTAGTTTAATATATTTCTATGCTCCCATGCAGTGTAAATTATAGGATAATGGGGTGCAGGCGATGGTAAGCTCTGTTTATATAATCCATTTCTTCACACAAGTTCCCATTGCTTTTCCTTCCCTTTGCTGTATGTGGTGGTTCTCTGATCCTACTGACCTCAGCCATGTGTTTTCACTTTTTCTTCTGATCTCAATTCCATGACCAGCGGGGAATAAAATACAAATTGAATAGTAACCATTCACAGGCCACTCTTTTCAAACTGTTGTTAAGCCTTCTTTGTCTTGTCTAGCAATTGATAGATAAATGTGTCGCATTTTACCCAAGTCTTTCTTCTCTCCTTGTAAAGCTTTGTTGCCCCAAGTTCCTTAGTCCATCTTTCTTTTTTTCTTTCTAAAGAAAATAATTTCATCAGGGCTTGTCACCGAAAGGGACCGTTCCCTTCATTGGCAGTACAACGGGTGATGGTTAAGCAGCGAAATTGGACAAAAAATATCAGAAGGGGGAAATAAAGGAATTCCCCCAACATTTGGTCCGATCTATTCCCAGCACGACTGGAGGTTAATTTTAAATTTGACTTGTTTCTTCTGTACACGGTAAATAAAGTGCTCCCTGGGCTGCATGAAGTTCCTTTCTGAAAAGGAGAAAGTTAAGTACTCGAAAAGGGAAGAAAATAAAAAAAGCCCTCCTCTTTTCCCTCTGCATCTCTTTCATTTCAAACCTGCTTTCTGCGCTCTCTGGCGGGGCTGACGCTGTTAATTCAGCTTTTCTTGACAATGAAAAGCAACTAAGAGAAGTTTAAAAGATCTCTTGTTATTTTGGGGCTTGTTTTTCCAGCGGTCTTCTCCACGGCTGCTTCTTTGGGGATATAATGCAAAAGAAAATAATTTGGTAACCCATTATTCCATAGAGAAAAACATGTCATCAATACTATGCCCTTTATTTGATAAAAAAAAAATTGTTGTGAAGGTTTCTTCCGTGATCATCTAAACTGCAGAATAGCGATGTTTATAATTATTACTAAACTGCCAATGTGCTGAAGGCAGTCTGAGATAATTAGCATATATATTTTAAACTGCTTGGTTTAAATGCCTTTTTTTTGTTTTTGTTTTTGTTTTTTTTTTTTTTAGGCTTACTCCATCTCTATTGCAAACCAGAGTTTAGCTATTAACAACTGTTTTAAAAGCACTGGTTGAGAAGAGGGATCTTTTGTTGTGCCCCTTTTTGAAGAACTCCTGCTCATAAGCAAACATTTTGAAGAGTGCATCGGTCTCTAATCAAAATAATCCAGATTCTTGTGTGAAAGGTAAATATTTTGCAACCACATTACTGGAGCTGAAATAACTAAACAAGTCAGACACCGAAATTAGCAACGTGGTGAAGTGTGGGCAGTGAGAGAGCTGCAACACGGAGAAGAGGTCCTCTTAACCTGCCAAAAGCTGTCGAGTGTTTCTTCAGCAGAAAACGCTGCCGTGAGGTTTTGAAGGAAATGCAGCTTAGCAGAAAAATAATTTTCGAATTTTTTCTGGAGACAACGACCGTCTGAGGAGAAGCTATGTACCTGTAAAACGAGCCCCTGTGTATCACATGCTTCATATTAAACTTTCATGCAGTTTTCCTTCGCTGTTTTTTTTCCAGCTAAAGAGTTCTTATAAACTTTCCTTCGTTTATTTAAGTCTGGTTTTCATTGCTGCAGTTTTGCATGGTTTGCCTTTGTTTAGTTTATTAACCCACAGGGTTACTTTAACTAAATATTTGGGCTGAATACTTTGGGGTTGAATTTCAACGTTTTCTAACAAAATTACTGAGTTTTTTGAAGCCACACAGAGAACTCTGTGTTGACTTTATTAGTCAATTTAACAGGCTATAAGGAAAATAAAAATAAGAAACATACTAGTGTATCCCCTCCAGTGAGGATTGGGGCTGAAACTGGTCTCTTATTTAGTATTTCAGATGCCATCGATGCTGCGTTAACTTTACTAACGGTTTAATAGAATAGTGTCAAATGTACAGCACCTCTGCTCTGCCGAAGCCTCGTGCGGTGCCCGATGTCGATCGCGGAGGTATTTTTAAGCCCCCCACGAAGGGAAAAAAAACCAAAAAAAACCAAACCAAACAAACAAACAAAAAAAAGTACCTCTCTTTGTGCTTGCTGCCTCACGCCTCGGGCGAAGGCTGAGGGATGGCCTGGCCTCGGGGGAGGCACGGTCAGGGAGGCTCGTCCGGCCCCGGAGGGAGCCCGGGGGGACCGGCGCAGCCCTGCTGCGGCACCGGAAAGGGTCCGGAGGCTGCGGACTTGGGCTGAGCCCGGCCCCATATGCTGCCTGGGGAACATTCCTCACCCCACATCCTGGCAGTCCCTCCTTGCAACCTCCCGTTGGGGTTGGCATGCTTATTTTGGGTGCTTCTTGCTTAGTTTAGTTTAGTTTAGTTTTGTTCTGTTCTATTTTGTGCTGTTCTGTTTTTAAAAGCATTTGCCCTGATGCCTGACTGGGACAGAAAGTAACACATTAGTCTGGGAGATATGGGCCCTTGAAGAGAGAGTGAGCTGCAGGCAGTCGTGTGTTGTGAAGAAGAAGCTCTTCTACAGAAAGAAACCAAAATCTCCCTGGCATGGTGCCACTTGCCTGGGTTGTAGGACCCCTCAAGCAAAAGCAGGGTGGCAGCAAGCTGGCCAGCTCTTTAGTGTAATGCACTGTCAGAAAGAAACAACGGGACTCCTCCAGGATACTGCTGTGGATACCAATCACCAGCCCATACAGGAACCCCTCCATGCCCGTGGATTTTCTTTAGGGCACACATCTCTCCCAGCAAGTAACTGTCCAGTGCTGTGCTGGGCGCATCATAGGGTGCTCTACAGATGAGTCCAGTGTTTGAACAGTGCACTTTTATCATTTAAAGACTAGTAACATCTCCTGGGCCTCCCCTGTGCAGGGAATGGTAAGTGGGGAGAGGTAAGGAGCTTACAGCTCCCTTTTTCAATGGAGATCTGCAGAGGTGGATATCTCAAACCTCAAGAAAGAGAGAGAGTGTGGAGATGCTACAACGGCAATGAGACACAAAGACCAGTCTGTTTTTGTCTGCTCCCTCAGAAAAACAAGAGCCAACCGAAAGATGTAAAGAGGGAAGAGGAAGGGGCCAAATTGGGAAAGATCTTTGCCGGGCATCTTTGAAGGAATAAACAAGGACAAAAGCTGTCTTTGTCACCATCACAGAAAAAGACATTGCAGCTTCCAAAATGCAAAACGCCACAAACCAAAGTGAGAGCTATGCCTGTGTGGGTGAAAGAGAAAATCCCTATGAAAAACCTGAGTGGACATAACCAGGAAGTCAAAATTTGCAGAAAAGCCTAATCAGAGCTAGAGACTGGTTACCGACTGCAAGAGGACCAGCAGGTTTGTGGTCAAATATTGGAGGGACAGTCCAAAATTTTAGAAAAAGCAGCTGTGTGGTGTTAGTACCCATTAACTACTCTAATAACTTTGAATCTCAGACCTAGATATTAGAGTTATGTGAACCCCAGGATAGATGTATTAGTGCATCTAGCAGGGAGATGTGTCTTCACTTGTTTTAGGAAGTCCTCAACAAGACTTTAGAATGAAAATACAGAACTCCTGCAATACCTCTCAATTGTAAATCAGCCTATCCACAACGACCAACAATAACCCAGCAACAAATATATGTCATGTCTGTCAATGGGATTAATTCAGTGTGAGAATGAAGCTGTCATTTCTGATAGAGCAGCTTACTGCCAACATGCAGTAGTGAGGTTGTCCACTGCTATCTGGATAATAGAATGTAAATATGTAACTCCCTAAAACGTGTCCCATTCAATACCATTAATGTGACATTGATATGCTTTTTCTGATATCAACATGAGAGAGTAGAAGAGCAAATGCTACCTTCAAACATGATTACATATTTTTGTTTTACTTACTTGCCATTGCATCTCACAAAATATTTTGTGGTCTCTTGAACACAAAAGGGCAGCACAGAAGATATGTGTTAGAGTCAGGCTTAGGTTTCAGAAGCAATAAAAGCTTGGAGCTTAGCTAATAGTGAAGAAATAGGATAGCTGCTAAAAAGGGCTAATAAATGTTTACTCTGTTAAGTATTGCTTTTATTTCTCCCTCTCATAAGTGATTGTGCAGTATTATTATTCCAAAAAACTAAGATTACGGTATTAAAACCAGATTTTCTAGAGCTCATTCAGAATTTTCAGGAGCAGTCTGTTATTTCACTAGGTAATAAGAAGATACAGATTTTTACTTTTTTTGAGAAATTCCATGTTTTCCTTCACTCAAAAGAGTAAAATCCGAATAATGATTGGTCAGACAAAATTGATCAGTCTGAAATCTGTGGCAGCAGTAAGTAGTGAGAAGAGCAAATGAGCTAGAGAAACCCAGATCAAATGGGGAAAAGAGAATGAACTGGGAGAGGAACAGGTTAAAAGATGAAACAGAGTAAAAAAGCCATGATGGAAAAGACACCAAAACCAAAAGTTTTCTGCAGTAGCTGTGCAGCCTGATGAACTCTTCTATCACTTCTATTCCCCATTGGACATGTAGTAGAAAAAAGCATTACTAAATCTCCACCTCAGACTTAACGCCATCAAAATCTTTAGATTTTCATCTTGTTAAGTATATGGTGCTACAAAACTCTTGGTCCCAGCTCTGAGCTGCAGTTCCCTGCTTTGTAGAGTCCCAAAATACATACTTCAGCTCTGACTTCATTCAGTATGTTAAATCAAACTGCAGCCAACATTAATTAACAAAGGAAGAAAGGGTGAACCAATTATTAGTTGAAACATTAATTAACAAAGGAAGAAAGGGTGAACCAATTATTAGTTGACTGATCTCCCTGCCTATCATGTTGGAAATCACCCTTAACAGCTATAGGACAAGAATGAAAAAAAAAAAGAGCTTAGCACTTATTATGTATAGGACTGAAGATATGTCTTCATTATATTGTGTATTAATTTTTCGTTCTGATTTGAAGGATGGCCATCCTTCAAATCAGAAGGAAATCATCCCTTGGCACTGCAATCAGTATTTTAAAAAAAGATCCTAACAAGAAAAACCACCCCACAGCAGAACAAAACCCACACACAATAATAATAAATTACATAATTATCCAGTAATTTGAAGCAGTGATATACAGCCCACAAAATAAAAATTGTTCCCACACCCCCGGTTTTATTTCTGTGTGGGTTAGATGTGCACATGGAAGGGTGATAGATAGACACTGTGTATATCCAACATGACAGAGGACTTAGACACAGAATAGAGTAAGATATCATATTTTAATGTCATTAGTATTTTCCTACAGCAAATTATAGTTTTGGAGATGAGAACTCAGGCCTATCCTAATTAAAGATGAGGAACAGTACTGCTTCATCAGTGCATTTTTTTTTAAATGAATATTTTAAAGTGTTGAGTGTCTATAATATAAATGCTAAACTATTTGTTATTTAGAATTTTGGTCTAAAACCAATGAGAAGTATGGAATATATGGTAGCAATATTGGTGTGATGCAATTTAAAAGGTGGATGGAGTTGACTGTCAGATGATCTGTGCCTGGTGACTCACATGGTGGCTATTTCAAAACAAGACAGACGTTTTGTATGCGTGCCATGTCATCATTGATACTTACCATATTTTATGTGCTAATGGTCTTGATCTTTTTTAGAGGTTTCTATTGTTGTGGGCACTTGAGGATGTGGAGTAATAGACAATCTCCGCAATTTAAATAGAGAAGCCAGATGTTGAGTTAGATGGGACATCAGGGCACAGAGAGGTAAACAGACCTCCCCAAGAGCAGGCAGCAGCTCAGTGCTGCTTTCTGCTATGGGTATTTCTTTATTTGCCCTCACAGTAAAGCCCTGAATTGTGTTTGTGTGTGTGAAAGCTAAAATGAATTCTTTGTATAGTACAACACAAGAGGAAGCAGAGCACTATTTCCGCAACTGGCTTAGTGGACTCAGGAGCAGAGGTATAGAGCTGTAGAGGACTAGACAGAAGCAAATGCTGTCTTCTGTGAGTGTGTGCCAGCATACTCAGCACTATAGCTCATAGCTGGGACACCAGTGTAACCCCCTTTATGCAAAATATTTACGTGCAGTGCCACTGTGTCTTCTTGTACAGTATTTTGTAAGATGGAGGGTTCATATATTTGTGTAAACACATATATGCACATAAATACTCAAGTATTATTACCCTTATCAGGGAAAGTGTGTACTGTTGTAGCTCCCCCAAGTTTCTCTGGGTTGTAACACTCAGAGAGGCATTTGAGAGAAACAGAATTAAACAATTGCTTCTAGATATGTTTCGTTGGCTGGGCAGGAAATTAGTGGCTTATGATAAAGACAATGATGACACCATGATTGCAGGCATTAGTGTTATCTGTGAGGGAATATTTAATTTTCCTATGTTTTAGACATACTTAATAAGAAACTACTGTATCAGAAATTAAGATATAAGACATACTCTGGACAGATTTGTTATAGAAGTAACACTTGTCTGTGAAAGGTGCATACCGTCTGTCTTGTACAAAATCAGAGATGGCTGTCTGCTCCTGTAATACAGCATAGGTACCCTGTTCACTTGAAAAAAAGTCACCAAACTTTTAGAAAAGGGCTGTCAGTACAGATGTGTAGATATGTATTTAGGTGGTCCAGAAGTCTGGTAAAGTAGTTTCAACTCCTGGTTAGAGATTTTTATCTGCTCTGTTGGTGCTGATTTGAATCAGTAATTTGTGGAGTATATTGCTGTTATTTTCTTACTGGTGCTACTAGAATTCTGCAAAAATCCTCCTTTACAAAGAAAGGTCTTCATTTAGGAGAAAAAAACTAATGATTTTGAAAATATATTTCCTTCATGTCAGTGTTATGATGTGAATGACAGGCCTAGCATTGCTCTGTTATACCTAAGTGAAAAGCAGTCACTTCCTAGTGTAATAACATAATTGAGAGTACAGTGCAGTTTAAAACTTGAGAGGATATAGGAAATATTCCTCCTAATCTATTAAACCTGAAACATAAGAAAAGACACAGTGAAAGTTTATCTGTGTCAGCTCATGCCCATTTGCACGGCGCTATCCAGTCTACCCTGGTTTCTAAGTTAACTTTGTGAACACAGACAAAGTTAGGTACTTCCATGTTTTCTGAGCTCAGATACTAACAAAAGACGACATTATCCTCCTGTTCTTTCAGGACCTGGTGCTGAAAACTGTCACCATCCTGACTGACAGAACAATTAGTGTTGTCAGCAGAGAAAATAGTCAGTGAACCAACTGAAGGCCAATGTGTTTATTTTCCCACTCAGAGATGTAGTCTTCCCAGGTGGGGACTCTGAAAACATTCCTGCTAAAGCTGACATGGTTTTTACTTCAGTAAGGGATTGGTCTACCCTGAACAGGAAATTAATCCAAACATTTAAGAGAAAGCAATACAAGCTGTACCAAGTGCAGGAGACATACAGCTATGCCACTGTCTCCACATGGAGAAAAATACCTCATTTTGAGAATATTAATTTTTTCTGGTGGGTTGTTTTCCAAGCTGACCACATATAAATGAGGAAACAGGATAGTGGCTGTAAGGTTAGAAAAACTCCATAAGGCAGCATGAGGTAATAGCCTATCAGAGAAGACTTGTAAGTGGCATCACACGACCCTTTAATTAAGTTACAAAATGAACTCAGAGTTATTACACTATCTAAACATACTCTCTTGTTTTTCTTCAATTTCCAAATGTCTCTCTGTATAAACTGCATACTACAGTTAACAGCACTAAGTTTCCTATCTGTTTATGAAATGTACCTTTTCTATTGAAAACTAATGTGCAAATTTTCTTAAAATCAGTTCAGCTAACAAAGCCAGTTCTCTTTCTGCCACCAAATACACTATTTCTTAAGACATTTCTATTAGATGATATCACAGATGATATCAGAGAAGCAACACAAGACACATCACAGAGAAGTTTCAACCTTCTTTTTTATGCCTTTCATTGGGATGCTGCAGTAGAAGTGAATGCTCTGTGGTGTAGTGGCTTTATTTTTAGAAGTGCTATCAAATGCTAGAAGTTCCTCCTGTTGCCATCTGTATCAGCAAGGATGAAGTAATTTTCCCTAGGGGATTCTGAATGGAAGTAACAGCTAGAAGGAGGTAGAAAGGCATCCATATGTGAAAATATAAACTGCTTAACCTGCAAAACACTGTAATTTTGCAATAACTTGTATTGATCATTTTTCAAGACAGGCCCATACAACAATGGGGAAGGGGGATCTACAGAAAAGAGGTTCCACAAGCACAGCCCCCTTCCAGAGCCTGTATGTGGTGGAAATCCTGGACTCTCATCAGAGCTCCTAAGTAGTCAGCCATCCTCCATGACCCCATGAAGAAATACACAATCTTAGCTGGAGGAATTTTATCTGCAATACAGGAAAGCACAAGTACAGGAGATGAAAAGGCAGATGAAGATGTCACCGCAAGCAATTGGTACCCCTGTGCTCCAAACTTGACACACACAGCATACCACCTAAGCCCCTTCTTCCTTCCCCTTCTGTATCAACTTTGATGGAAAAACCTTCATTTGGTGGAAAAATCTGCTGTGGAGGTTTCTGAAATGTGCTATTATGGTTGGATTTGAAACAAGAGATTTTTTTTTTTCTTCTCTCTTGTGGCAGCTGTCAGGTATTTTGTGTCATTGCTCTGTTTCAAGAGTGTAAAAAGGCGATAAAAAAAATAACATTATACATGGGGCAATGCTTAGGTTTTAAGATTAGTGTGGAACAATGCTGCAGTGTACCCTTTCCCCTGCCTTTGGTTTAACCCAGTTCCCCCTACATTTAGCCTCTCCCTACTCATGTATGCCAATCAGTTTGTTAACCCCCTCCCCTCTAAGCCTTATATGTACCCTGCCCCAGTTGTCAATCCCCTGAATGCACCACCCTTTCCCC
>VZTE01004282.1:187394-199455 GCA_013397775.1 Eulacestoma nigropectus
CCTCATTGGACTATGGTATGTGACCCTGGCTATGACCCCTCCCCTGTTCCTCCTCTATTTGGCTCTGAGCTAGTCACCACCCATTGTACCACCCCCCCTATAAAATCTGTCACACACCCCCACCCCCACACACCCCCGGCCTTTTCAGGGTCTTCAGTTCCCTTGAGGATTAAACTGCCTTGGATACCATATCGGAGTCCCCTCCTTCTTCTCGCCTCCTCTCTCGCTTGCAGACTACCTAGCACTTCATGAGCCTCGCCCGTCGTGCTGGGACTTGCTCTCGACAAAGGAATTTTTTTTTTCTTCTCTCTTGTGGCAGCTGTCAGGTATTTTGTGTCATTGCTCTGTTTCAAGAGTGTAAAAAGGCGATAAAAAAAATAACATTATACATGGGGCAATGCTTAGGTTTTAAGATTAGTGTGGAACAACTAGGGAGGATTAGGGAGAACACGTACAAAGAAAGCAGAAATACAGGGTTGTCTTTTTATTGCTGGAAAGCAAGGCAGCAGTCTCGTGCTGTTAGACCCAGAGGTGTTCCCTAGCAGATTCTTGCATGCCATTTGCCCTGGCACAGTGCTGGTGAGGCTCAAGGCTTAAGGGGAGAGCAGGATACGTGAAGCAGAGGAGGCACCCAACATGGGATGTTGAAGCCTTCATGTCGCTTTTTCGCTTTGCTGTGAGACCAAAACTAGAAAGGGCACTTCAGCAAACTGCAGAAATGATCAGTGCTTGTTGTGTAACCCCATTATGTGTTTTGCTTTGCAAGCAATAAAACGTCTCTTCATTTCAAATGTTGCCTTCCACAGCTGATCCACACTCTCAGCCCCTAGTCTTAGCACTGCTGACCGCTTTACCCTGCAGTGTACACCCTCGGGTCTTTACTCTCCTAGAAATACTATGGAAAACTAGTCAGCTGAATGAAGGAAAAATGCAGTTGCCAAAAAAAAAAAAAGTAGAAAGAGCCACCCAAAACAAACCCCCTCCTATTTACCAAGAACTGATAAAAAAATCTATTAAGAGATGAGTGTAAACATGCAGAGGTTTAAATGAAGAAACCTGAGGTTAAAGGCTGAGAGCACTGGATCCCAGCAGGACCTCTACGCCATGCTATAAAGCTCTTCTTGCACTCCAACAGTGGCATGTCAGAGGGCATTAACAAGGATCTAAGAAATGTACAGAGAGGGGTTTTTTTGTATGATTAGTGAAAAGAGCATGTGAATTTGTTTTTAAAAATTGTTAGTGTGTTTAGATACATAAATTTCAATGATGTGGGCGTACAGGTACAGTTTGCCACTGTTTCTCTTCTCGCCCTAGGTTCAAGATTTCATCAGCATGATGGACATTTCCCGAGCTTGTTTGCTTTCTGCTGCCTATGACTTTGAGCATTTACTGTCTCTCCCCTGTTGCTGTCCCTGTCCCTTCTTCCCGTCCTTCTGTATTCGCCAGCAGATGTTCACCCTCCTCTGTGCTCCACAGTGTGGCTACATCCTTGGGTGGTCCAGCTTCCCTCAGGGAAACCAAAACCCCTTGAAAAAGAAAATGGAAGCTGCAGGAAGGCAGATAAAGCATCTTTCTTCCTCTTACTTAAAGTACAGCAGCACTGGCATATTTTCAGTTCTTTAAACAATCTGGGGATGGCGATGTCTCTTCCAGCAACTGTGCCTTTCTCTCTGATGCTGGTCTTGTCTGGCTACCCATGCCTGAAAAGCAGAGATCTGCACTATGACAGGAGCAGTGAGTAAAACAGCAGAACAGTCTGTGCTGGTGATGCTATTCTTGGGGACAGCAGGCATTTAAATGAGGGAAAAGGGGCATTATGTGCAGGTTGATGGGAAAAGAACCCACAGCTGGGAAAATAAAGGAACTGGGCAATGAATGATGCATCTTGCAGGGGACCATTCTTATGGTGAGCAGTTCAGTTGCACTGGATGACACTGACGGTGAGTCATGCTTTTCTGGATCACAGAAGTGTCATCTTCATCCAAGCCCAGGGAAACACAGTGAGGTACATTTACACAAGTCTTTAACTGCAGGACAGGAGCAAAGACCTGTGCTGGGTTAATGGAGAACCTGGAGAACTTTATCCAGGTAAAGTAATTTGCTGGCCTGAGAACTGGGTGATGCTGCTCCACTATTGGGAGCTAAAATTCAGTTTTGTAATCTGAGGCTTAATGCGTGACTCGTGACATAAACCCTTGCTGTAGTGGTGGCACCATCCTGGGAAATGATGTGTCTGGGTCAATGGCTGTGCCTGCATTTGCTTTCCCAGGACTGCTGCTATGTGGCCTGAGAGTGGCAAGATCAGGGAACCAGTGTGGGGGAATGTGATCCCAGGGGTACAGCCATGGTAGAGGGAGAGAGTTTCTCAACCTCAGGTCCAGGTTGGACTGTGGAATGTGGGAAAGAGCCTGGTGTCATGTCCAAAACAAGGCAAACAAAGCCTAAACTAGAAGAATCATGTGGCCTGAGACACAGCTCGGTTAGGGACTGGGACAGGATTACGGGATCTCCTCTCCTGTGCCTTCCAGTGTCCCTCATTGCTGGAGTGTCCTTAGCTCTTCTCTTCTTGCTTAGAAGCAGTCAATGATTTTCAGATCTGCAGTACTCAGAAAGCCAAAATTCCCCAGAGACTCAAGTTGTATTGTTAGCATTCACATCCTGTTTGAAATGCAGTCAAGCTCACAGCAGGACGTTTCTGTCACTCTGGTGCTTCTGTTGCTTGCGACTGTCTGAAGCCACGCTTCAGATGCCCAGTTTTAGTCTTGTGCTGGTCCTGGCCTCAGCCATGTTTGTGGCAAGGCATTTGCAGGGGACTAACAGTTCAGGGCATGGCAGGGACAGCTGTAAGCACAGGGTGATGGTCTGAGGAAGCTCCTGTGCCTTTGTTGGGTGTCACAGCGGGAGTGCCTGTGACCAGAATGGTTCAGGGCAGGGTCTTTCTTGCAGGTGATTTGTGTGCAGGGTGAGCCAGGTCCCCGGGGCTGTTGGTTTAAAGGGTAGATGTGGATGTGACTGGAGGTCACATGATGAGCTTCACAATAGATAAAGAGAAGTCCAAATCTGGTGAGTGTCAAAGTAAAGGAAAAAGCATGTGAGTTTAAGACACTTCATAGTAGGAAGCAGAGGCTTCTGGAGGACATTCAGAAACAATAATTTCCGAGTGCTAATATAGGCCAGGAGTGAAAGCATCTGATCTAGAGCCCCACAGATCCCTGGAGGATGGTAAAGAAGTGCTGAGGCACAGGAAACCCAGCAATTCTGCTGAGGTATTTCTGATGCTATCAAAGGATTTCCCATCCAAACTTCCCATTTCAGTTTTGAGCAACAGTGATGGGAAAAACTCAGAGAAGCAAGTCGAAGCAAGATCTCCACAAGACGTATAAGTTGTGTCAAATTTCTAGTATTAAGAATCCCTTCCTTTTCATGCCTTCCTGCAGCTGAGATTATCTTTCTCACATTAGTGTGACAGTCTTGCTCTCTCCCCCTGTCTCCAACAGTAGCTGTAGCTGCCATCCAGCTGTGCTAATCCAGCTGTGCCTTGCAGTGCAGTCCTGGGCAGTGGGAGTCTGCAGCACAGTGCCACTGCTGTGGGTAAGCCTCTGAGCCAGGCACTGCCCTCCGCACTGCTCTGCTAAGCAGAGCATCCACTGGCTGCAGAGTCTGCAGCTCTTCTCTCTTCTCCACAATTTATCCTGATGTATCAGATAGCACTCCAGGCTACATCATCTCACACTCTTGGAGGGAGGTTAGCAATGGAGGTGTCTGCTTTGGAGACCTGGGTTGTAATGTTTCCCAGTAACTCGCTCTGCAGAGATAAAGTGGAGTGCATTGTCACTGAAGTGATAAACTGAGAGGCTTTTGTAAATTAGCATACGCACCTTGTCTGTGCCTGTCTGAGATATGGATACGTTACAAGCATAAGCCAGGATTGGGCTTCTGTGCTCATGGAATTTGCATGACATTCAACTATTGTGCAAAATATGTGCTTCAGAATCTAGTTTCATTTCTGTGTATTACACACATTTTTAGCCATGATGGGCAGGGAAAGAAATTATTAGAAGTGTAACCAAGTGTAAATCTTTGTCATGCTGAGTTTGCAGGCAGCCTAGGAAAGAGCTCTGAAGTGGATGAACTGTCTCGTTCATCTCAACAGGTTATTAACTTTGAGGCTTTCAGCCTAAAAGCATAAAAGCCAATGCTATTACTCCCTGCCTGTGTTAGCAGGAGGCTGTAGCAAACACAGCCTGAAATCATCCTTTTCATTGCTCAGAGAGGAGTCATGATATTAGGCCCATCTCCGTGTCTCAGCTTTTGCCTTAAATTGTGGGCCTTCTAAGCAGTTAATGCTCTGTTTTCCATCCTAGCATCTGCCAAGCACAAACCAGACCACCAGAAGAGAGCCCACTTTCCCACACAAAGGTTGTGTTTCCTCTGTTAGGTGGTTAGCTGTACAGAAACTTCAGCAGCTGGACACTATGGGGTAAAAGACCACGCAGGGCTAAAGCAAACTTTTGGATTTTGCTGGGACAGTTGAGGATGCACATGGAGATACTTTTCCTCATTGCCTCTTGGATGCTGCCTAGGTGCGCACCTAGGTGCACACCTAACCAACCTGAGCATGGCAGCAGGAGAGCAGGCATGCCACAACAAGGACCTGACTCTAACCTGTAATGTAGAGGTTTCTCTAGAAATACTGCACTGATCCTCTCCCAGGCAGTTGTCCTATGTCTCTGACAACATTTTTTGATGCTGCAGTATAGTTCCTATATTCAGACCTTCAACACTTTGATCTTCAGATGGAACCTGATGGAGGAACTGGATGTTAGTCCATTGACAGGGATGCTGCTGTTTATGCTCCTAACATGTTACCCGTCCCCACTCCCCAAGTTTCAAGCCACAAAGCTGCCATGGCATTTCTGATCTGTTCTTCTCACAGTGCCACAAACTCCCAGATCTGTGCAGTGACACTTTAACACCCTCTTTGGGAGCAGGGAGACAGGGATCAGCAAAGTATAGTAGAAGGCAGGGGACAGACCAAGGCTGCATTCTGGAGAGGTGATAAGGGGTAAATGGAGGCTACTAAAGATCAAGGTAGTGCACCTTGAGCAGAGTACATAAGATACAGGAGAGAGGCAGTGGGAAAGGAGAAGAGCCATCAGGGCACACATAGCTGGGGTTTGCTTAATACTTTGCTTTCCATCCCAACCACAGGTATAATTAAAAGCACAGTTTGGTTCTGGCTTCCTTTTGCTCATTTTCTTTTTCTAGACCTGTTGGATGAGTTACACATGAAAAGCATTTGAAATAACAAGGCACAAGAGCATCAAAGAGGCTCAAGCATATGAGGGGTTGCAGAGGCTTTCAGCCGAGTGCTCCCCACCTCCAGGAAGCCCCGAGCTATGGATTGGCCTGCGCTGTGTGTGAGGCCCCGAGCAAAAGCGGCTGTTGCAGACAGCTGGGGACTGGAATCAAGCTGCGATAGGCCCCCCTCTGTGCTTGCACTGCTGGAGGCAGGAACAGCCTGCAAGGAGCAGGGTTTTCACAGGATGCTAGACCTCAAGGAGCTGCTGTGTTTTAGGGACTCTCTGTCTGTCGTTTATGTTGTGGGATTAGACCATGGTGAATAATCAACACACAGAGGAAAAATAGTCATGCCGTGACTTATCAAACACACATGCGAGAACAAGCTTGAAGTACCCCAGGCTTGACAGTGGAGTGGATGCTGTTGGAAATGTAGGCACCTGGCTAAGAAAGCACATGGGCACAAAGGGACAGTGCTGACTGCTAATTACAGTGCAAGAACCACGCGCAGGGGACAAGGCAGCAGAGCTGCTCAGAGTCTGAGGCAATGATTTGCTTCACCTGTTTTGTGATTCATAAAGACTGCAGGCATGACTCAAGTGATGGTGATAACTATCACCACAGGAAAGCTGCAAAGGTTCTTTCTGTGTGAGAAGCTGTTGGTGATGATGGCATGAGTCAAACCAAGGACAACCTCAGAGTTCCTATAGGGCTCACCATCCTTCCTCCAATGCTCCCAACTAGCAGTGAAGACACTGACTAAAATTCATGGAAAGGAGCAGGTGAGGAAATGATATGCATGGTTGCTAAACAGAGCTTTTTTTTTTTTCCCTGCATCTGGCAATGATATGATTTCTTAACAGAGGAGCATAGCGCTTTTATTCCTCATTCAAACAACTGTGGAGCCATAGTGACTTGTAACAGCTGAACTTAGGCCTGGTCAAATCATTTGCTTATCAGAGACATTAAATTTTCTATTTATTGAGTACAATCCTGTTATGGACTACATTGCAGCAGTCTTTCTCTGGATCCTAGCATCCAGGAACTTGAGAGCAAACAAATTTTTTTTTCTGTTTGTTTCAGAAAAAGACTGTATCAGAATTTAGCATGTTGGGACTTCCATTTATTTCAGTTTTACTCTAAGGAATGTTCCTGATGAGACTAAATTTCAGATCTTGATGTCAGGAATTGCTCTCCCAGGAGTTCCATTGTAAAGTGGGGGCAGCAGCAGTGTTTCACTCTCTTGGCTTTTAACAGCAACTGCGTGGTCTAGCCCCGTGCTGAGCACCAGATCGGGGAGTGTCTCATAGGCAGCACAGGTTAGGACAAGGCTTTTCAAAAAAAAGCAAAACCCACTCAAAAGAAACAAATCACGTAAAAGCCAATGTGTTCTCGCTTCCTTGCCCACTCCCCCTCCCTTCAGCTTTCATGTCGTTGGCTCAGTTAATTAAAATTGCAGTAATAGGGAGACTGGATGGTTTAGCAGATTGGTAATGGGATATACAGCCTTTCACCTCTAGGTCAGTGGTTCGATTGCGGCCCCAAGTTGGTAGTGACCAAAAGTTATTACCATCGAATGGCTGCTCGGTGACCTTTGTGAGATGCGTGGGTGATTTCAGTGCTCTCCCTCCCAGGCAGGTGTCCATCTGGCAGGAACTGCTTCCATAGCTGGCACTAATTGGCACCCTTGCAGGCAACCCTAGCAGTGCTGGAGATGGCCCGGGCACAGAAGTGGCATCAGTCATGGTGGTCCTGTCCCCTGTGGAGCTGCTTGCCTTGCTCATGCCTTGCCGATGCCTTGCTGTATGGATAGAGACACAGTGCTGCTGCCCAGGCTGCCTAGGGATTACCTCTGTTCAGCAGCAGAGTGAGCGTGAGTTGAACCAATATGATACTTGAAACAAGCAGATTGTGGGGAATGGTTGGCATTTGCTACTCAGTTTTTACTAAGGGCAAGCAATTTGGGGCAGTACACCCACTTTGCTACATACTAGGAAAGGCAGCTGTGTAAGTGCAGGGCAGAAGATAGGGTAGCACAGGTGATAGGAATGACAGGTGAAAACAAGATGGCTGCAAGCCAGCAGGACCTGCCAGCATCCAAAACAGCCATTACAATGCTTGATTTGCTTTGGGGAGGGCACAAAGCTCTGCAAAGACAGGGCTGGCCTGGGCAACCCATAGTGAAGAAGAGCAGACACAAAGATTTACCCGCTATTGCCATTCAGAGTTCCACAGCCCCTTGGGAGGAAGGAAGAACAGAGACAGGGTGGTCAACCATGCCAAATTCAGCTCTCCCAGTTTTCTGACCAAATTGCTATTATCTAATTAAACTCTCATTTAAAATATTGGTATGGCCAAGGCTTCCATGGGTGTGAGTCAGGTACCACAAACTTTTGGTAGTTTGGTAGTAGTTTAGTTGTAGCAGTGCCTGCAGAGCCATTTCTGGTCATGCTCAGAGGTGACCTTACACAGCAGCATCTGCTAAGCAGTTTACTGAGAAGGCAGTATTTTTGGCTTTCTGTGTCCAGGAGGCTCTGCCAAAGCCCTGCCAAGGCAACAAATTTGCTTAGGAATTTGGCTCTCTCCCCCAGCACACATGTTGTTACTTGCAAACAAGTGGAAATGTTTCCTTTTAATGTTCTTGCTCAGCTCCTTGAGGTCAGTGCAGAGTCTGAGTCTGTCCTCTTCCTTCCCCACCGTTTTTAGGGCCTCAGCTCAGACTGCTGGTCTTTGATTCTACAAACAATGCCATCTGCTGTCATGTTTTATAGTTCCTCCAGTGGTCTGTTTTCCCTTCAAAAGATGATCCAACACAGTGGGTTGCCTGACAGACACTGTGTCCTTCCACTGCCTCACCGGTGAGTCTGTGTCCTAAAGCAATCCCGTTCCTGTGAGCTTGCCAGACAACTGGTAGCCACTAGGCCACCTGTATAGCTGCTTTGTCTAACAGCAGTGAGAGGCGGCATGTTCCTGCAAGCTCTCATTTCAATCGGTGATTGTCCCAGTTTGTGCTTCTGTAAGTGTGGGATTTGTTCCTCACCGGAGACAAATGGTCTCACCTTGAACTTTTAACTACAGTGCCTCATTGTCACCTTTCCACTGTAGAAATCCAGTTGTTACTTCATTTGCATCCCTGAGTGTTACTCTAAAGTATTTTTTTAACCATCTGTATTTTGCTTTTGCAGTTTCATCCTTTCCCATGTGGTTTCAAAACCACAGTTTTTCTCCACCACTTGGAACTCTGAACTCTGACTGTAACCCCTGCCTTTCCTTCGCTAGTACATCTCAATGGAAGGTTTGCAAATAAATGGACATTTCACATTCCTAAGTTAGATGCCACATCAGTGACATTGTTCCTTGTTTGGCATGAGTTTTCTTCTCCCTTTTCAATTTCTCTAGAATGTTTTCTTCTGTGTTTAGCTGTGGAGTTGATGGTCGTCTGTTGCAATTCATCTGTTCCTGCTCCTTGGCATGAATTCATTGCCTCTTTGAATCTTGGGTTGATGTCTCTGAAAAGTCTTTCAAGGCCTCTCTATTGCTGAACTCCAAAACTATTTGCTTTTTCACGACTGACTCGTATTCCAGATTCACAAAAAGAACTTTTTTATTTGAGGCCGAGGAAACACTGACTCCATTTCTTTTCGATCTTGAGACCTTACTTGAAAAAAATACTTTCCAGTTTTCACTGCAATCTACAATTGTATTGTAGTCATTACAGGTCTGAAGAATCTTACAACACTTAAAATACACAGGCTTAAATACACACACACACACACAATGGTGAAGGAGGATAATATTTTCTGTTTGAAGAATTTAAAACTGAGCTATTATTTGCCAGTGCAGAGCTTCAGCTTCCTGGACTGAAGCTGATTCACAAAGGACTTTGTGTGCAGTTTTCTCTATAGCGAGCATGTTAGTGCTGTAGTGAACATGCATCCCATATTACCATATTGAGATCCTTTTTTCTTCCCTTCAGAGACCAGTCATGCTACTAAGTTTCAATTTTATTTTTAATATTTCAGCCTACATATGATGTACATTGCTGAAGAACTATATATAAATGATACACCTTGCTTAAAAGAACCTGCCCACATATGATGTACATTGCTTAAGAACTATGAAGTCAATTGCCAAAATTAGGCAGAGTTCACAAATTAGTAGAGTAAGAAATACTTCTCTCACCTTTCAAAAGTGGAAGCCAAAATTTCCCAAAAGGTGGTGTATAAATCCTCGGTGTTAGTGGGCTAAAAAAATGTTAAACAACGGAAACCCATAAAGATTTCCAAATTTTTTAGGCCAACGGGTCATTATAACTGTTCAGTGATAAGTGAGAACTCTGCCCGCTTGTCATCAAACTTTTACTTGAATATTTCTTGCTCCAAAACGTTGCAGAATATTGTATTTCCATAGACAATATACCATGTACTCACTGTTCCTTGGTGATCCATAAATGTCAGTGTGGGAACCAAGGCTATGTGCACAAAGTTAGACCAAAAATCATATAACTGTGGCAAACTAGAAAAATCCCTGTGTCCTTCCTAGAAATCTGTCCAATAGAGATGCAGCTCAGATGTAATTCATCACTTTTCCTTCATTTTGTTTAAATATATCTTACTTTCCGGTTACTTTGTCTAGCCTTCAGGTTCTATTACAAGCCCTTCAGTCAAGAGCTTTTCTGGCACTGTACAACACGGGGCACAATGTGATGTTGACTGATGAGCACATCAGTAACAGGGAATGCTGGCAAATTTCTGCTGTCTGTGTTACAGCCCCATGAGTCTATTATACTTATGTCAAACAAAGATTTGTGTTTGCTTGAACCCAATGTTTTTTCATCCATGCTTAATGCTTCTCAAGAGTGGAACTCCCTGCTGGAAGCTGTGGAAGGTACATGCCTGACATGACCAGGCCAGTGGTGTTTCACAGTTTCTTCTAAACAGTCCTGGGGAGGTCAAGGGAGGGATCCTGTACTCCATTTTCACAAGTTTTATGTACCTTAAAATAAGACCCTTATTGTAGTTTTGCCTATTATACACAAGTGTTTAGTGGAAGACCACTCAATGTACCTGTACCTCCCCCCCCCCCCCAAAAAAAAACAAAGAAAAAAATGAGAATAAATAAAAAATTTTGCTTCATGATACTTAAGAACATCATCCCACCAAGCCACATCCCATCATCCCACCATTCCACCTGTACAGTCTTATTTAGGGAGTACACATATTTTAAACATGACGCACTCTTTCAAAACCAGGCAAATTGCAGTATTCTGTATTTTTGTAGTCTGCAAGAGAACTGGAAAAAAACTCCACCTAATGCAAATAGGATTTTTAGCATTGATTTTGAAGAAAAGCTATCTTGTTAAAGTATCATGATTAACAGCAAACTCAGTGTAAATCACCAAAAAGTTACATAATGAACGTAGAGTTGATCAAACTTGATATTACTGATATTGCAAAGTTAATAAATGTGCAAAAATGATATTTTAAAAAGTCTTCTCAGGTTTTTTTGGTGCATCATAAAGAAATAAAATATGATTGGGCCATTTTAAAATTTTTTTTTTTTAATCACCTTCAACCCAAAAACTTCAATAGTTTGGCAATTGCCCAACTACTCCAAATTCATTTGAATCCAGAGGCATGGGATTCCCTGGTCCTGGCTCTGTCTCACTGTTACATGCCTGCAACTGGTTTGTTCTCCCTCTATGCTCCACAGTGAACTGAAGGACAGGCAGAATTTCCACGTTTGCAAAGTCCGAGGAAAATAAAAAGTAAATATTTTCTATATCCAAATTTATTTAAATTCATTCATAGAAATGGAAATCCTGGTAACCACTAATAGTCAGAAGGGAAGGGGTCAGCTAACATCAAGTATAGGCTGTATACAATTAAGCTAGTGTTTCTATAAAGAAAAACATTATTTTAAGTATGTTTTCTGCCAACTGGTGGTAACACACAACAGAAGTGGTCACTTAGCTGAGTCTTCTGTTCTGCCTGAGCTACTCCTCTGTGTCTCTGACCTACTTACTCTTTCATCCAGGGCTTGAAACAAAAATTAGCCGCAAAGGTTTTCTGTCTGTAGACACATCCAGCAAAACATTTCGTCATTTCCTACAGGCTGTTCTTTGCGTTCCTGTGGGAAAACTGGAGAAATCCTCTTGCACCCAGAGTTGTGTTGATGTTAACCAAAGGTTAATTTGTGCCACAGTTGGAATCTATTGGATAGCTCACTGCCCACTCCCTCCTACAGGTCCCCATTTTCAGCAGCATCAGTGCAGCTCTGCTAATCAGTAAAAACATACCATCCTCCTTTGACTGCACAGAGACTCTTGGTGCCAAAATACACTTTCATGTACCCTAGAATTCCAGTAACTCCATTGGCATAGTGAAATTGCACTGTAGAAATTGAGAGCAGAGTCTGGCCCCTGGCTGAGGTCTCATATTGGGGCAGACGACAGCTGTGGGGTTTGGAGCATCAGGTTACGCAGAGGCTGAGCTGAAAGCTGAGACAGGCAAAGAACTGACTGCGATTTCTAAATTTCAGTTTTTTCTAATAAACACAGACACCTGCAAAACAACACACAGTCTACACACACGCTAATAACCTCTCAGCAAGTTACATTACTAAGATTTTAGATACGTCTTCAGAGGAAAGATGGAATAATAATCATGATCTTATACAGGAAACAAAGCATATAACAGGATGGATACATTACTCCCCAAAAGGGGTGTCATTCATCTTTTTCCACTCTTTTTTTTTTTTT
>VZTE01004282.1:199591-225924 GCA_013397775.1 Eulacestoma nigropectus
TTGTGTACATTGTTCCTTAACATGCTGGATGGAATTTGTGACACTTGGGAGTAAGAAATAATGTTGAGTTCATCACAGTTTTGAATCTGGCTGCCTGATGAAAGGCAATATGTATGAACATTTGATATTTTACTTTTATTTCTTTAAATATTTTATTAAGTGTGCTAGCTTCAAATACTAAGCCAGCATTTACAAAGAAATATTTGGGAGTGTAAAATCACTGTTAATAAAAAAATAAACACTGTAATATAAACATTGTAACACTTGTAGCTTTCTTATTTCAATAAACATTGTTCAATAAGAAGCTGAACTTCCATTAAAAATAGAAGAAAAAATAAAAGTTGGTCCCTCTTGGGATGAAAATGTTGCAAGATATGGTTCTCAGGGATTCATTAACTCAGTCTGTTTTGTAGTTTATATTATTTATGATTTGCTAAGAGTAAATAGATTTTTCATTTTAAGAAAGTTGAGTTAAATTAATGGAGTCCAGACCACCTGGATTTTCAGCAAGTTAAAGTCCACCACAGATGCAGATTTAATTCTTATAATTCAAAGAATAATTATAATTCTTATAATGCCTACATTCAAACACAGATTAGCATACCCCAGGCGTTATAGCAACAACTATTGTGGACCAGATAGATACCTCCTATTTTAAAGTACAGTAATCCCACACTCATCTCATATTCCCAAACCATCTTCCTACATCAGTAACATGTATCTCATAAATTATTTTTTGAGTCTGAGTGGTATCAAATAATTGCAAAATCAGGGTTGTTTATGCTGTTGCTTATTAAAAGTATAGTTAAGATCTCAGGCAAATAGACCTGTCTATTGGGTCTGCTTGTTTATTTTTAGCAATTGTCCTTTTAGTATGTATCTGTTTTTATGCAAGTCCCTTTATGGAAGGTTAGCTATCACAACAAGTAGTTTTCTGTTTTAAAATATGAGCAGGTCACCTCATCCTTGTGCTAATCTTCCATTGCAATGGGTACTTGTAAGCCTGATAGGAACGCTGCCGGAACGACAAGTAAGGGTCCAAGTTACCTGTACTATTTTCCTATATAACAAACTACTACACAACAATCAAATACAGGACTGGGAGATGGGCAGAAGCACAGGACAAAGAAGATATGAAGAACAGATGATGGGTGCTAACACAGTTTCAAAGTGAAGCTGAAGCCCAAAGCAGAATGTTTTTCAGCCTGTATGACATAAAAATGACTGTTAAGACCTTGCAGATCTTTGCTTCCAAATCTTTTAAATGCCTGACACTTGGGATAAACCAGTTTGTATCAAAGACAATGGTGTTTGGAGGATTTTTTTGGAAAAATTTGTTTTAGAGAAGTAGTTTTATGTGTCCCTATGTAATTTCTGGCTGAGTTGGTTTAGCACAGTCATGAGAGAAGGAGAATACTACTAGAAATCATCCAAATCAGAGGTTATTTTAATAGCGGAACAGTAATAAAAGACAACCAAGAAGACCACATGAGACCACTGAAGCACATGACTGTAGATTTAGTTTAATTTTTAACTCCTTTTTACACTTGTTAAAATTGAGCACTCATAGAAAATGTGTCCAGATCATGATAGATCCACCTCCAACTGGATATCTGGTTTGATTTAAAGAGTTAAATAATGATACTCTGCCATATGTTGAGTATAACTTGAGGTTTTTAGTGAAGTATGTCTTAGATTAAGCCTACAGTATATGCCACAGCACCCTTGAGTTGTTTCTCTGAAGAGAAACAGCATTGCTTCTGCTTGCCAGTTGAGAGGACTTTCCCTTCAGGCTAAATGATACAACAAATTGGGGGTGGGCCCTTCAGTGTGGTCTTTTGCAAATGGAAGGTTCTGCACTGTCTAACCAGGGAGGTTTCTGACTAGGGAGGTGTAATAAGATTAGACAAAAACCAGTTGAATGAACTGAATTCAGTCATACACATGCAGCTGCAGACTGTTCCACTCCTGTGGGAAAGAGGAGTCTGGGCACATCCTGAAACGTGCATATCAAAGAAGAGGAACTGCTAACATCTACGTACATATGTACATCACTCATGGCAAATAAAATAGCTATGAAAAGAATACTTCTGTAATAATTATGCTGAGTACTGCTTGGGATTAGAAATTTTTATGCAACAATTAGCATGTAACAATTGTTTCAAATATTAGAAAACCCGAAAAAATTACTACAGTTTCTTAAGAAGCCATTATACAGACAATTTTGAAAAAGCTTGTGAATTCCTGTTTCAGTTGTAATGACTCCAAAGGAAAGATTACTTGCATGTTTCATGTTATTTTCTGTATTTTGAAAACTGACTAACTTCTATTACTCCAAATAGCATAATATATATTTACTATACACGTCTGGAACACATCTTGCTGTTGCTTATTTCTAATGTGGTGCCAGGGTACAATTACCTAAAAATTTGTTCTAATTAATTCAAATACATTTTCTGACAGTCTTAGCTAGCTGAATTATCTCTCTCTCTAGTGATTTCAAGTGACTGAAGTGAAACCCACTGGCAAGAGTAGGGCAGATCCAGTGCAATCCTCCTCAGTCATCCAAAAAAGGGTCCTCTCATGACTTCAGTTTGTTTTAATGAGAAATTTATGGGTCATTCCTTTCCCCCTTTCTGCATGCAAGCAACATGAACATTACTGTAATCTGGAGCCGTCTCGTTATACCAGCAGCAAGTAGCAGTTGTTATCAAGGACACTTTGATTGAGCAGAGGAATGATGGGTCTAGAATACTACAAGCTAGATGCATTAGTGCATCTAAACATCAGGCAACATCAGAGGTCACTGAGAGGGCACTACAACAGATTCATGGCATTCTGAGCAGTACAGCGTCACTCTCAGAATAGCTGTGATAGCACAGATACATGAAATGTGTCTGTGTCAATTAAAAAAGATATTGTATGTGGCACTGGAGGTGGAGGCTGAGTGAAGCTATTTTCTCATGCATATGCATTACTGTAAAAAAAACTACTTCCAAAATGTCTCTATACACTCCTCATTTCACATTGTAACATGCAAGGGCAACCGATTTCTGCAGCTGTAAATTTTGATGGCAAAGTCATGGGGGACACAAAAGATAGGCAAAAAAGCACTTTAAAACATCACCCTTCTGCTGAATTTGTCCATTTAAAATGTACTCACTAACCAGAACAAAAAGGTTTCAAGCCTTTTTGTGGTTATCAGAGGTTTTTTCAAGCCTTTTTGTGGTTATCACTACTGACACATTAGAGATGAAATACCATCTGCAATTCTGTTTCTGAGAGCATCTTGTTGCTTCAGGTTATCCAAGGATAGCAAACAGCTCAGCATGCAATGCTACATAAAGTGACACAAGATGCCCTCATCACGCTGCACAAAAAGCACAAAGAAACTAGGTTTTATTGTTTGTTTTTAAAGTGAGTGAAAAAATGATAGGTTCTAAAGATGACTCAGAAAACTCATATCCTTGTATGAACCCTTCTTTTCCTTTACTTACCCTCCAGCTCCTAACTGTTTCTCTACAGTGAACAGAAACAGGTAGCCTGTTTCAGGCAGCATAAATATCTGATGGAGAGATTAGAATGGATTTTCACAACTGAAAGCTAGAATATGTTAAAAGGAAAAGGAAGGTAAAATGTTAGCCATTATTCCCAATTCAGAGGAAGGCAATCCTTTATTAAAATGGACACTAATTGCTTGAGATAGCATCAATAATCATAATCACACTAATGCCACTATTACTAAGACATCATAAGGCACCACATTTGCTGTGTATCACAACTGTGCATTCTATTTTATAGGCAAGTCAAAGACAACATCCGTATCTTGAAGAACTTAAAATCCTCTGGAGGGTGGGGAAGGTCCTGCTAACCATTATTTCCAGATGAAGTCCTTACAGAGTCGTGTATCAGGCACTCTATATAGATCCTAGGAGATACTTGGATGTGAAATGATGACAAATAGAAAAATCATTTGTTTGTTTTGTTAGGCCTTCACAATCTTTGAGACCTTTCTTCTTTTCTTTTTCTTTTCTTTTCTTTTCTTTTCTTTTCTTTTCTTTTCTTTTCTTTTCTTTTCTTTTCTTTTCTTTTCTTTTCTTTTCTTTTCTTTTCTTTTCTTTTCTTTTCTTTTCCTTTTTCTTTTAAGTTTCTGTGTCCGAAGAGGAGAGCAGAAAATTGTTTTTTGGTTTACTTGATGAATTGTGTGTTTACACAGAGGCTTCGAGGAAACTCTGGAGGTAAAGAGCAGATGGAAGATAAGGACTGATGGGAAGCCTGACTAGGAGAGAGACAGAGGAGGAATGTGCAGAGTCCAGAGATTGGCTGGCACAGGAGAAGAAATGCAACAAGAAGAAAAGCAGGCAGAGGTGATTAAGCATGGAACGTGGATAAGACAAGAAATTAGAATTTGATGTGAAAAGACAAAGAAATTTACTGACAGAAGATGGAGAGACCTGGCCAGAGACGGAGCATGTGGTTCCAGGTGAAACAGATGAAAAGTCTGGAGAGTTATAAAGCAAGAGGCCTGGTAACTGTGGGTTGTAAAGGAGTGAAGTAATAAGGCTTTGGGGCTGAGGGAATAAAGATTATAATGAATATGGAAAGGGAGCAATAGGTCCCAAGGGATATGTGTAAAGGGAGGGCAACAAGGTCAGCGGCATCATAGTAACAGCAATAGGCAGCAGGACGAAGGCAAAATATGAAGGGAGAAAAGAGATGGGGACAGGCCACAGAATGAAAGGGAAAAGATCAGAAAGACATTGGTGTGGCCCTCAAGTCTGTTGTCAGTGTAGTTTGAAATGAAGGTTGCAGTCAGCAAGAAGATAGTGGCTACCTGCTGCCTAAAGCAAGCCACAGACCCAGGTGGACACACAGGCTCTCAAGGGATGAAGATGAAGCAAATGCAGACATGAGATTCACAAAAGAGAAGAGACTGAGTAACAGATCCTTGAAACATGTAAGGCAGAAGAGCTGAACACATCTCACCACTCATGCTTTGATTTTTTGGGGAGGATAATCAATCCTTTAGGGGGAGGCAGATGGAAGGGAAGACAGAAGTGGTCCCTTTTTTTGGCTGTACCCTCTGTAGCCCAGCAGATGGAAACTTCCAGGAATAAGGGAGATAGACAGAGGGGATTCCACATAATATCCTATATCTGTGATATATGGAATATCTGTGAAATGTGGTGATGAAAGATATCAGCAGAGACAAACATGTCACTATGTAAGAAGGTGAAAACATTTTCCTACTAGCATCCAGAAGGACACACTCAAGAGTATTTGAGATGATAGCCACACTAACTACAGAACACTTCAATTTTAGGTTATCTGCTGTTGGATAAAGACATATGATAAAAATTTAAAGTTCAGAAAGACATTCTACCGTAGTCCGTCAAAACCAGTGTCACCCGAGAATATCAGTGCTGATGGTAACATGAATATAATTTCACCATCAGCTTGTTGTCATAATTTTTAGGTGCCTTGAATATGCACATCAAATCAGCAAGTAGAATTAGCAACAGAAAGAAACTATTGTGATGCTGAGCAGCTCCTTCACTTATTTATGCCTATTGCATTATGAAATTACTTCCTTTATAGGTAGTACAAAGTGAGGTTTTTGTAGTAGTACTGTGACGTTCTTTCCTACAGAGGAAAGCAGGTATGTAAGTGCCTTGTACTGTTATAATACTGTTCAGAAATGGACCACTGCCTTTTCTTTCCTTGAGAGCAAAATTATTACTGAAGAGGATGGTCCTATTTTTTTTTTTAAAGAACACACAAATGTTTAGTTAGTCATTTTAGTTTTAACACTTGTCTCTAAGGAAGGTGAATGTGGGTACCTTACAAAACTTAAGACAGTCAGACATAAATAAATGTATGAACAGGATCCCTTTACAGTTCATAAACCTCTAGCTTGCTCCCTCTTTTATGTAAAGGGTCAAGCATAGTAGAATTAATATCCTATGCCATAAATCTCACTAGACCACAAGAGGGAGCAGCTTTCAGAGGTGCAGGCAGACCTAGAAAGAGGAAAAAACCTCCAATTAACAAAAATAACCATACAGCAGATGCTCTGTCTCAGAAAAGAAAAAAGAAGTAGTGGCACTCTCCCCACCAGCTGGGTGGTATTTCAGATTTTGTAGCACATAACCAGCAGGCTCAGCCTTCAGGCTGAAGTAGACAACAGATAGATATTTGCTCTTCACAAATGACTCAATTTAACAGATGATCCTGTGTTCATTCTCAAACCTTCTCCTGGACTGATCTGAACACTTTCTCCCAGTGGAAGACAAAAGTTGCAACCTTAACATCTCAAGCTGGGTGTGTGTAGGGTCACACCTCTGAAAAAGAAGTACTCCTTTGGAGAATAATGCCAAGCCAAAACAATGCAATAAGAAATATTTCACTTAAAAAGACTCAGGCCATATTTCCAATCCACCTGCTTTATTTCAGCACCTTCTATAGAAACTGTAATTCAGGGTTGGTTTTCCTCATTTTTTTAAGGAAAACTCCAGAAACAAATACAACACGCCTCGCTGGCTTTCTCTGATCTTGGTGAATAAATCTGTTCACTTAAGCAAATTGCTGTGAATTCAAGCCTATTGCAAAGGATCTCATCTCTTGCAAGAGCCATTAACACAGAAAGCTGGATTTTCTGCATCAGGTGAATCTGCGTGCCCAGGCAGACCATTGCCCCCTTCACTCTGCTGCACAATCACATGACGAAGCAACATTTCTGGGTCAGAGAGGTAAAGGCATTATGTTGTGCAGTACCTTGAGAGCCACAGACTTAACAAGTGGAAGAACATATTGGTCTCCCCTCATATCTTTACTGGCTCAGACAGTTCTAATGGGATGGAGTTACAACACTTATTAGTCCTAATTTGGTTAATAATGTGGTTTCAGGTAGAATTTATCCTCTTTCTGAACATCAGCTTTCCTTATAAAACATGAAAATATCAGCAGAAATGCTTTTTCCCCCTTGATTACCCATAAAGCACAGGAAAGATTCTGTAGTACTTGGTTTTTTTAATAAATGTCACATCATTGCATTTGGAAACAGTGTGACCACATGTCAGACTGGTGTCCCTGCCTCCTGCATGGCTGTAATGCCTGATTTCACACTAGATCACACCCATCCACTGTCAGTGTGCACAGGGGCACTATTTTTGCCTGTGATCCCTGGTTTGTATGAAAAAAGGCACTGTCAGAAGCACCCCACGTCCACTGGCATCTCACCCTTATGTGGAGTTCTTACTGCAACATCTGAAAGAAATGCAGAAGCCTGGGCAGTACAGATGCAGCCAAAGAACACTGATTCAGATGAAGGATTCAAGCTCACATCAGGTACTAAACGTAATGGCAGCATCTAAAGACTCAAGTTATCATTTTCTGAAACCCCTGTGGTCAATTTATAGAATACGAAGAACAAGGATAGAGATGACAAAGGTGTAACACTTGAGGCTTATGGTCCCTTGGGGGACCCCTTCTCACTTCCTATACATACCATAGGAAAAGTTTATTAGAGAAACACTTTCCTGGTGGGAAATGCTGGGGACAGTAATGTCTAAGGTATGCAGGTGCATGAGTCCTAGCTACATGCAGCAGGGATTCTCAACTACTGCCCCTTTTCTGGAAGCAGACAGTGAGGCTTCATTGCTACAGTATTTCAAGGAGGAAGGTCTTTCTTTGTGCCTTGTTGCATGCACAACCAGACTTAACTCAGTGGTCCCAAGAGCAAGAGCTTACCTAAAGACAGAGACCAGCTTTCAAATTCTCTATTGGCTTGATTTAGAGCAAGGAGTTGGATTCAGGTCTCCCATTCCCCAGGCTATCCCCAGATGAGCCTTTCTTCTCTTTAAGCTTCATAAATCCCTTCATATAAATAATTAAGTGTTCAGTGAGCCACACAGGGGAATGGGAAATGTAAGGGAGTGATTCTCCAGCCTGCTAGCATGCTCATCTGGGAAGTGGGCAAGTCAGGTTGAAACCACTGCTGCAACGACTAGTTAATTATTCATACAGAACAGCTTCAATGGGAGCGAGGCAGCGCAATTATCCAACAGATTGGCAGTGGATCTATTCTCCTGGGATGTGGGAGAGCTTAGTTCGATCCCCACTCCAAATCAAGGTGAGGGAAGTTTTGGGAATGGCCTGCTACTTGGAATTGTCCCTGAGAGTGCTCAGTTGATCAGAGCATGGTGTTAATAACACTGAGGTTGTGGGTTCAATGTCTGTATGGACCATTCACTTGAGAGTGAGATTGATCTTTGTAAGTGCCTTCTAACTTAGGATATTCTGTGATCTGGAAATAAAGTTAGTGCTAACAATTTGGCTGTTAGGTGAAGTGCATGCATGCAGGTAATTGTGGTAAAGTCCAGATTCTCCTCCCCTTAGTGCACATGCTGCCCTAACACGAAAACACATCTGTTGAGAGTAAGCCTCATTTGTTGTATAAAAATATTTTGTACATCAAGTAAACAATCTGTGTTTCCTTTACAGTAGTGGTGAAAAAGAATATCAAGGGCATTTTCTGAATGGAATTCATCTCACTAACGTAAAATCAGTGAAATAACATCCTCTCCAGAAGCTTTAGTTGACCATAAAGGAGTCTAGATGTCCAGTTTGGATGCAGATGTCTGTCTGGGAGGCATTCGAAGTCAGCTGAGAGGAGACCCACTCAGGTTCCCATGATGCACCTTGTGTCGTGATGCAGCCAGGCATGCATCAGTGGGAGTGCCCTGATGCAAGGCACTAAAGCAGCAGCAGAACTTCCCCTGGGGCCATGAGAGCCCCAGGCCTTGCTAAGTGGCACATGCTCTCCTTACAGAGAGCCATCTCCATTAGTCATCTAAAATTGCCCCTTCCTCTTTGCTGCCTTATTTACTTTGGTTGAAATACACATCACAATAGCTGCCACTTTTCCTAGGGCTTAAACACACAACTCTTAAACACTGTCAGCCTGCGAGGAGGCAGGATAACTTAGCAGCATGTGATTTGGTTTTGGTTTTAATCAGTTTACAAATTCTAAACTCTGGGATATCCTAGTTCATATGGGAATGTCAGTTAATGGAAGGGCGTAATTCCTCCTTGGTGCTGTACTAACAATGCCAGTAGAATCAATGGATGATAGTGTGTGCATCCCACTGACACAGGCAGGGATCTGATCCACCCAGCATGCTTGTCAGAGCCCTCTCTGAGACTAGCTCAATGCCCTCCAGATGGGGAAGCCACAAGTGAGTAGAATGAAATTTTTTTTCTAGGTTGTTTTCACATTAAACAAGTAATAAAGTTACATGACTGTAGCCTGCATCATGCCTTTAAATGTGAAATTAGAATGTCATTGTCACCTCTCAGCAGATGGGGCCAGGGGTTCCTCCTCACAGTAAAATTTCCTAGGGAAGCACGCTAGGGAGAACATTTTGGCAGGAAAGCCCCTGTAGAATTAATGTCACCCAAATGTGGAGGTACTGCTGGGTGAGAAAGAGTGGAGATCCTTGAGTCTCATCAGTGAGATGATGGGCGTAGTACCTAGATCAGAAAACACAACGGGCTTTGTGTTGTTGCTCTGACTGACCTCCAAGAGACAGTGCACATGGATCTGGAGGCACTAATGGGAAGGATTTAGAAAGGTTAATTTGCCATGTAAAAACACTCTTTGGAAGTACTCAAATCCAAGAAAATAATCCAGAAAAGCCCCACTTCAGTAGCTGCAAAGTTTTTTCTGAGCTTTGAGTTACTGCATACCAACTTACACATCAAAAACTTGTCCATGTCCCGTAGCCAGTGTGCATAGAATCTCATGGTTCTGGCTATAGGAGGGCTACACAGTGGTTTTGCAGGCTGTATGCTTCTGTAGCAGAAGTTATGACACTTCTCTGCACCAAAGTCTAAGAAATGGACCTCTCTCTTCACAGGCAGTACATAAGTATCTTATTCTCTGTTTTGATGAACAGATTTGAGGGCCAGCAAAAGACAGCAGGCAGTAGCTTTGGTGGTTGTGTTTCAAAGAGCAGGACCCTGGCCCAGTTTGGGCCAAATCTCAAGTAATGAAAGTGCTGTGCTCCAGCAAGGAACAGCAGCTTAGACATGGCTTTGCTCCACACTAGATGCTGGTGACCTCTCTCTAAGGATCTCCTCAGCATGTGTGTGGCATTGTGGCTCAGGTCTCCGCAATGCCTCACTCTTCACAGACACTGGGCCTCAACTTTTACTGAGGGTCTCTGATTCACACTGCTGGGGAAACAAGCTTCAGGAACCATGAAAAAAAAGCCTTTGCCATGCCTTGCCTTTGCCTTTGCCTTGCCTTGCCTTGCCTTGCCCTGCCTTTGGTGATTTCTCTTCATCCATGCCATGCAAAAAATCATGAAGCACGTTCATGTCTCTGATGCCCCATGCATATGCTTAGGATCCCACAGAGCAGTGCACACTCCTCAGCTACTAACATACAAAGGAATGTTATGGCAATGTTAGTTCCTTCTTTAGTACTTGTTTCTTCCTTTAAAAATGGTACACACAGTAGAAAGGCACAATACACACTTTTTGGTTTGTTTTTTTTTTTTTTGCTTTGGAGCTGGATAACATAAGCTGCTCAGCAGATGTGTTCAGGAAACAGTTTGCAACTTTGCGTAACCTAAAATTTATGAACACGACTGCACAATTTTAGTACCAATAAATAGTTAACATGAACTTAACTACACAAATGCAGGAATATGTGTACTTGATTTACAAAACTAGTACACATCTCTTTTCCTATTTGAAGCTGAACACATTCAATTATCAGTGTAATTACAGGGCAATTCTCTCTCTTCCACATCATGCAATTTTATTTTAGATTTGAACAATACACATGTATGGTTTGTCTGGTTTTTAATAGCTACCATATTGTTCATCCATTCTGTTAGTTGTATAACTTAATTTAAAATTCCCCATCTCTGCATGGTTCTCAAGTTTGGGTTTTTTTTTAAAGTTTCCTCTTGAAGGGAATTGCTGCTCATTGGTAGCAATTGTATTAGTTTAAACTCAGAGCTGTTTTCCAACTGTTGTTCTTCAAGCAGGTAGGGATTGCCTCTAAAAGCATCTTTATACAAATGAAGTATCTCTTCCTACGTTGAGTGCAAGAAGATGGAATTGTGCATGGCATGACATTACCATTATTCTACGTTGTTCACAGTGCTTTATTCCATTCACTCCATTTCTTGCCTCCAAAAATCAGGGAAGGGAGTGTCTGTGCTTCCCAGCTATGCTCTGAAGATGTCATCTCTGAGACCTCCTTTTGGCTAGATCTATCAGTGATACCATCCCAAAACACCCACCATCAAACACCATTAAATAATGTTTGTCCAGAGCATCTTACCAGCTTCTCTTGCAAATTCTTCCTGCAGTTACTCTTGATTAAAGCTCACTGCACTACAGTTCTGAGCTACTTGCCTTGGTCATGGCTGAAATTTTATATAACATTTGATTTTCATTTTGCAGAATCTCCTAGCAAGTGTTAGTGAAGGCAAACCCACCAAATAGATTGTCACTCTCACCATCCACTTAGATGGGAATGGTTCTAGCATTACAGGTATGTTTTTGCACAGTGATTTCTTTTCTGGCCACAAGATCATGAAAGAAGAGACCGTCAAATGCTCTCCCATAATTTCTGTATTGCTTATCCTTTTGTGCACAAAAGCTGCTCTGATTTGTTTCAGTCTGTGTTTATGTCTTTACTTGATCTCATGTGAATCATCTGTTATTTCAGCTAGTTCTGTCCTAGGCTTATTTGTCTGTTTGCTGCTCAATACCACTGATGCGACTGAGTCCATCATCATCATCATGGCCAATGCCACGACAGTATCAGCTTGGTAGCTGTGTGGTTACTGATTCTTAGCACCTCACAGTATATGAAAAACTTCACAGTATATGCCAGACTTTAATAGAAACACAATTCTTTGGTCTCACTTCAGTTGTACTGCCAGTGGATGTAATAAGAAACCTGGCATTTCTCTTAGGTACTTACTGCTTTTCCAAACTATTTAAGATTTTTTTTGATCTTTCATTAATTTAGCTCTAAAGACAAATGTCAAAAAGCATCCTTTGCCATAAGTTCTGCATTCACTGTGGCGCCCTGATAACTGTCCTTCCTTTATCTATTTTGCACTGTTTTCCATGCTTCCCTGGAAAAAGTTAATTTTTCACGAATACACCATATATACGTATTGCACCAGAGAATGAAGTATTGCTCACAGCCATGCCTGAAGTCATTCAGTCAGCCACAGCAAAGAAGTTGAGCAGTGAAATTTATTTCATTTCTGGCGCCACACTAAGAGACACGCTCAAAATACATTTGCATGAAATAACATCAGCTTTAACAAATTTACTAAGTTATAAGCAATTCTGCATATGCTAGTAGACATTGCCATTTATGATAATAAATAATTATGCACACAAAGAGCTTACACCAATGCATACATCTGGAACTCAGAAGACTACTGTTTCTTCCTTGATTATGAGTGAGAGGTTTTTGGTTGTTTGCTCAAACTACTTAAAAATATAGAGGTCAAAGAGAAGAACAGTGCAAACTGGCAAGACAAATAACTGCATCCCCTCTGAAGGCAGTATATTATTGCAAGATCTATAATTTGCTCAAAACAGTGCTATTTTTAAGCAAATATTAACCTTGAGGTGATAATATCTACCTTGCAATGCCAAGTGGCTTTGAAGCTGAGCTCTCCGTCCATCCACCACTGCTTACCCACTGTGCTTTTTGAGCAGTTTGAGGCCATTCAACTAGGTTTCTCTGGGGAAACCTCATGTGCACACCAAGTATTTAAACATTCTCTAGGATATGCTCTCCTGCAGTGTGGATGAGCCTTGGAAGTGTCTGCCCAGCCACATTACCTCCACGTACCCCATCTGCCACTGAGACATTGCCATGACCTGGGACAGCAAAAAGTCACTTGTCACGTGGGCCACAGTGTTTGGTAGGAGCCTGCACTTACACTGTGCTTATGCTGTCTGCCTCCAGAATATTATGAGGACACAGCAGGATTTGGGAATGCTTCATGGTTTTTCCAGGCTCAGACAAATCCAAGCATAGAATGCAAAACACAAAGCTAAACAAGACGAGAAGCCATACCTTTGCTTTCAGGACTTGCATCCTCTTCATATTCACCAAGAAAAATCCCCTACATTTACACTGGATTACTAGGCATAAAATAATATTCCCTGCTGTGTGCAAGATTTTGGAACAAATGCATTATTGCTTCCTATTTTAGTGAGTATGAGCAGCAAATGCATCATTGTTTCCTATTTTAGAGAGTATTAGCAGCAAGCCAAGATGGAGGTTCCCGGCACATGCCCAGGGCTCTGCCAATTTCATGTGTACACTTGCTTACACACACACACTCCCTAGGGGCCACCCAAACTCAGCCTGGTGGTAAAAAATAACAAGAGATACACCTACTCTATAGGCACAATTGCATCTTTCAATGCAAAATACATTAGCAGTTATAATCTTCAGACACACAAGTCCTGAGGTAACTTTAACCGATTCAGAAACATAAATGTGGCTGAGCCATTGGAAACAGCACAGAGTCTTGTGAGTGGCAAAAGAGCAGAATTAATCTTCAAAATAATTGTATTATTATCTTAGTGTTTAAGTTATGTGAAAAAAATTTCAGAAAAATAAAACATTCAAAAATTACCAAATTTAGTATTATTATGATTGCTTCTTACAATTCAGTATTGACTCCATGACTGACACCTTTTTCCACAGTCAGCCTTGATCTTGAGGGATATTTTGATAAAGCGAACAGAAGTTTTGACCATAGTGTCCAAGATCTATGTCTAAGAAAGATCATGAAAAAATAAAAATATTATTCACCTATTGCTAGAGTACTAATCTGTTATTGCAGTATTACTCACCTATTATTATCTTATTATTAGAAATGCTGAAGCTTGGTGCCAAAGTTGCTCAGGAGGCAATGGAAAACAGAAATCACTTTGGTTAATATTTTCTATCATCTCTGTTCAGCATGAGCAGGCCTGAATTTGTTTCTCACTGAACTTTTCTCCTCAGAAATTCCTTCAGATATTACAATGAAAGTTTGTGCAGAGAATTTAGCAAGCTTTTCATGCACAAGGAAATGGAAAGGTTTATATATCCTATGCAGCCAGTTGTCACAATTAACGTTTGTGATGAACTGGAAGTAATGCTCTGAAGATGTTAACAATCACGGCTGTACTGTCAACACTGGTTGAATATATGGACAACTAGAATTGGAAGTTTGGTTCAGCATCAGCCCAGAAAAATACCAAAAGAATGCCAAGGAGATGAGAAGGGATCTGAAGCAGCCGTGACTAGGCAGAACAAATTGTCTTAATTATAGATGTCTCTAAAACAAGAAGTCACAAGAAGAATACAGAATCAAGTGGGTCTTGTGTGGGCAAAACTCTCATTTTTTTCAGCAACTGCTTCTTAATATAAACCATTTCCACACATGGACCTCTCTCTTTGCATCTGTGTTTTTAATACCTTGCCATTTGCACTCGTGTTCCTTAAGGCAAATCTCTGGTTTTGGTTACACAAGTAGAAATGCAGTAGCTTTTCTCTGTTTTAATATTAGCATAGTGAAGAGCAAAAATTTGACCTAAAACTCTGAAACGGTTTTTATATGTATTTTTACTAGTGTGTCAGCAAAGTATAACAAATACCCTGCCAGCAGTTTCAAAATTCCCATGGAAAGAACAAGAACACAAAGCGTGTACTGAAAGGGATTGTTTCCAGCACTGTAACCAATTTCGCAGCTGATAACACACATATCTACCAGCAGATAAGCAAAGAAAATATGTTTGTACTATTAACTACATCTCTGATATACTGCACAGAACATGAGTTGCAATTTTCTTCTCTTAACTTTAGAGCTACTTAGATGCTTAACTATATTGTTCCCATGGGATTCAACAAATTTCTACTGTCTTACTGTGAACATGTCTTGTATGCAACTAAGAATTTCAGATTGCATGACATTAGAGGTGATGTCTGAAAATCCAGGGGGAGATTACACAAGTCTTTCATATAAAATGTTTTTCTCCTATATTCCTAGCCCAGAGTCTTCCCTAAGTGAAGTGGTGCCATCATAAGCAAGGTTTTGGTCACCCAGCTCAAAGTAAGCAACTTTCCAACACCATAAGGGTCTGAATGGTAAATACTGACACAATGCAGTACTACTGAGGTACAGCACCTCTCCTATGTGGAAAGACTAGAAGAATTGGGATTGTTCAGGCCTTGGAGTGACCTAACTGCGGCATCCATCCAGTGCTTGAAGGGACTCTACAAGAAACACAGAGACTTTTAATAAGGGCATGTAGAGACAGGACAAGAGGCAATGGATTCAAACTCAAGAAAGTAGGTTTAGATCAGCTATTAAGAAAAAATTCTTTGCTGTGAGGGTGGTGAGGTGCTGAAGAGGTTGCTTAGACAAGCTGTGGCTGTCCCATCTGAGGAAGTGTTCAAGGTCAAGTTGAATGAGGCTCTGAACAAACTTGCCTAATGAAAGGTGTCTCTGCACATGTCAGGGGGGTTGGAGCTAGATGATTTTTGAGGTCCCTTCTGCCAAATCATTCTCTGATTCTATATTCCCAAGGATCGTTTAAAGTTTTCTCTTGAATTTCGAGAACAACATATATAATACTTAATTTTAATTTAAACTTTTAATTTAACTTCAAGTAGCAAATTTTGTCTAAAGGTATATAAAGTTTTCTTAATAAAGAAAATTGTCTTCAATCTCTATGTGTTCTGTTCTGTTAGTTTGCATATATCTCCATCAGATAATATAAAACAAAATGGTCAGTCAAAATAAGGAAGTGACAATAAAAATAAAGTAAACAGCTTTATGAATCTAATCTAAGAACATCTTGCACAGAAAGGGAGGACATGTATCTGAAAATACTGTTCTAGTTTAAGACCCTTTCCAATGACAATGACTTTGGAAATTTTCTGATTTCATATCATCTTCAAATGAGCGTTTCCAATGAAGCTGAAATTGCTCATACTGAAAAGGAGCCCAAAGAACAAAAGATCAGAAAATTCATGCTACATTCCATGGCTTATATTCCTTTGGCTAAAAACAGCGATAAATGATATGAAAAGAGCTGACAAATGTATTTCTCACAAATAATGTCTCTGAATATACTATCTGGACTCTATAGGATAGCTTCCAATGAGAAAAACTAAGAATATTAGCACTGACTTCTGCTGGATTAAACTATTTAAGGATTTGTTGTCTTTTCAGCGTTGCATTTTGGAAAATATGCAAGCAATGTTTTGGTAACTAAGGCAAATTGTTTCTACTGTGCAGATAGGTATGCCAGTCAACCAGCTTCTTCCTGATAAAGCCTGTTTTGGTCATGAAGGTTAATATGTACATTAACAGTGAAAGTGCCTGTTTAGTGGTTTAAGCTGCATCCAATAGCCCATTGTCAGTGATATGTCTTCCCCACTACTCTTCTATGCTCACTTGTGGCCACTCCAGGCCTTTGGCAATGCTTTCCCAGCACACACTGCTGTTCACCAGCAGTGCCCCACTCTAGGGAAATCACTCGCACATTTCTGGGACGCTTTCCTCTTGCAAAGCAGTGAGCTCCCTATTGCTGTGGTCTGCTGCAGCAATATGGTGCTAAACGAGAAGAGAAAATATTAAAACAGGCCTATATTGATGATCCAATAGAATGTACTTCAATAACCATCTCATGACCAACATTCATAACTGTATATCATGCAAGAAGTATGCCAGATATCTGATTTTATGATTAAGAAGGACATGGGAGTGGTTAGCACAAAGTCCTGAGAAGTCCTAGATTTTCCTGAATTTAGGCCAAGTCAGATTTTCTGTCCATGACAGGCAATGCAATATATGCAAAAATAGCTTGTCTTTTTTTGAGTTATCCCTGTTCACTCTCCCTGTTCTAAACAGTTTTACAAAGTAAAAAAAAAAAATGTGGAAAGACCATTATCCCTGTCTTCAGAGATAGGAAGTGACAGGAACTTTACTTCAGAAAGTAAAGTTCACTGTCCATGATTCTTGCAAATATTTCCAGTTAATGCAATCAATGATACAGAGACTGAGAGGTATATTTGATTCTGGAAATGAAAGAGTGAAACATATAATTAGCTGCCTCAGATAACAGTTTCAGCAGATGGGTAGGAGAGCAATGCTTCTAATGGGCCTTTTTTTGACCCAAGGGAGGTTGTCAATTGCTTTTGCTGACTGCATGCAGAATTCAAGACATCTGGGAGACGAGTCCTTGAGAAATATGTTTATGCAGTTTGTCAAAAAAGCACATTTGTGAGCAACACTTTCATGATTATTCCCAGAAAAGAATCAAAAAGTTCCCTAATTGCTGTAAGCCGCCTCTCGTGATCTTCCAAAGACATACAGGTATATGAAATCTTCCTTTAATTCTCAAACAAATGCTGTGCACCCTCTTCTGTGACAACATATAAACCTTTAGCTGTCACCTTCTCCCTCCCTATTCTCTGTGCTCTTTCCCCGCCTCCCTTTGTCCAGTTATGCTACCGTTACTCATAGGATCCCTTGTCATTTCACAGATGCATTTTGAAAGTTCCTTACATTTTCTCTATCTTACATCTTACTTTTATTACTTGTCTCAATGTTTTCCCAGGGTCCAAGCAACATTTTATGCCTGTCAGCACTCTGAATTCTCTTTTACTTTACAGATTGTAGTAAAACGTGGAATTATGTTTCCATGGAATTAGAAAAAAACCACAGATTTTGAATTCCCTGAGAATCCAAAATGAAAAAATACTTAAACTAAAATTGTTTCTGAAAATGCATTTTCTATTTAATTTCAAAATAATTTGTTTATTCAAAGTAATTTTGACTGTCCTATCACTTACTTTATTTCTCTTTAATTCATGCTTATCATATTGTAACAGAATAATAATAAAAATATTTTTTAAAATTTTGTTTTTAAATATACTTAGGGCAGCTGTTATAAAATATTGGCTGAACCATCTTATCTCTAGATCAAAGTCTCTCCAGTTCATGCAGTAATAGTAAATTTTGACACTGATATTATGATATATAGAACAAGAAGATAAGCATCCAGTGCACTAACAGGAGAAACAGCTGGTTTCAATATCTTTGAATACTTTTTTCCAGGACACCAAAACCTAACACAGCAACATCTGTAGACTGAGCGTGCCTGTAATACTCTGCTTTCTAGGTTGTAATATCCAGCACATCATCACTGCAGCTCATCATAAACGACTTCAGGTTCAACAATTATTTCAGAATACAGGCTCCAACTGCATTTAAGGTGCTGACATCTGCTAAAATAAATTCAAAAGGTTTGAGATAAAAGAGCAAAAATTATCATATTAATTACTTTTTAAAATTATTAATGCAGTTAGCTATATATCAGTGTTCCTTTGTTACGCTTCTACAAAACCATTTGTTGGAAACTAAAGTCGAAGACAGAAAGATTTTAATTAAAGTAAGACAATTGTGTGAATCACTTCCTGTTGTCTACCAAGACAAATTTTGCTTTACCAGTCCTCTAGGTCAATTCACACTGACTTTGAAGTCTTAAAACTTTGTTATCCATGCATTTGAGCATTTCTTTTTGGAAACACAAAAGTGTTCTCTCATCTAGAGGTAAATGAAACACAACTGTGGAGACTTGACCCTGGCTGGACACCAGTTCCCACCCAAGCCACCCTGTCACTCCCCTCCTCAGCTGGACAGGGAAGACAGAGTATAACAAAAGGCTCAAAATTTGAGATAAGGACATTCACCAATTACTGTCATGGGCAAAACAGACTTGACTGGGGGAAATTAATATATTACCAGTTAAACCATAGTAGGATAATGAAAAATAAAACCAAACCTGAAAATGCCTTCCCTCACCCCTCCCTGTTTCCTGAGCTCAACTTCAGTCCCAAATTCTCTCCCTCCTCCTCACCAGCAGTGCAGAGGAATGAGGGTTTGGGGCTGTGGTCGGTTCAACACACATTGTCTCTGCCTCCCCTTCCTTTGCAGGAGGACACCTCACACTGTTCCACTATTCCAGTATGGGTCACTTCCATGGAGTGCAGTCCTTCAGGATCTGACTGCTCTACCAGGGGTACCCCATGGGGTCACAAGTTCTGCCAACAAACTCGCCATGCGGTGTGGTCTCCTCTCTCCAGTGGGCACAGGTCCTTTTGTCCTCCAGCACAGGCTTCCCAGGGGTCACAGCCTCCTTTGAGGGCATCCACCTCTTCTGGTGTGGGATCCTGCACAGGCTACAGGGAGATTTCTGCTCCACTGTGGTCCTCCATGGGCTGCAGGGGCATAGCTGCCTCACCATGGGCTACAGGGGCTACAGGGACTACATGGGCTACCAGGGGCTACATGGGCTACACAGGCTACCATGGGCTACCAGAGGCTACAGGGGGCAGAATCTCAGCTCTGGCACATGGAGCACCTCCTTACTCTCCTTCTTCACTGACCTTGATTTTCCTTTACATATTGTCACTCCTATCTTCTCTGGCTGAAATTTGATCCTGCACGGTAACTTCCCTCCCTTTTAAAATACATTATCATGGAGCTTCTACCACCAGTACTGATGGGCTCAGCTTTGGCAGTGGCTGGTCCATCTTGGAACCATCTGGCACAGGCTTGGTTGAGGCAATTACACAGGAGAAGCTTCTGATAGCTTCTCCCAGAAGCCACCCCTGTAACCATCACCCCCACACTACCAATAACTTGCCACACAAGCCCAGTGAAATGACACACATAAAAGACAGACATGCATCATAATTAAAATTTATTAGAAGTATTTCTTTTAAACTATGGCTTTATTCTTGAGTCATGTATTCAGTGTTTCAACTGAAAGTGTCTCACATGTACAATTTATTGAAAAGATTTGCCCAAACTCAACTGAAGAAAAGCATGTTGTGTCATGGCTTCAGCTAGGAGTTTGCCAAAGGAATATAAGGTATTTTTCCCTCTAGTACATTCTGCAGTGTGTTTATTCTAGTTAGGAGAGTTGTCTTTTCCACTCGGCTCTAAGACTAGTCACAAGTAGAGGCTGAAGGAAAGTCTGGACTGGCACTCTTAAAGTAGCACAGAGAATATCCTTTTCCTTTTTGCTGCTTGCTGTTGGATTTTGATTATATGCCACCATTTCAGATTCAGAGGAAACCATCAGGGTAATTTGTCAGGCATATTATCCCTCCCTTGCTTTTCTGCAGGGACTTCAGATTGCCATGCTTACGTCAAAGCCTCCTCTGAACCTTAGGCCAAGGATGAGCACCATGTCATACAACACAGACTGTATGCTAGAATCTTCAGGGACTGAGAAATGAAAGATATGTATCACACACTTCTGAAAAGAGGGAAACAGAGAGCACCTGAGATATGACAAAAGCCAGCTGAGCTCCCACTGCTCCACTATGAGACATGTCTGGGCAGCATTTGAAGCTACATCTCAAGATAAATCTGGTAGCTTTAGAATCTCCAGTGTTTATTGTTTTTTATTTCATGGGGAATTTGGCCACAGCCAGCCACAAATCATCAGGCACAGGAGCTGCACTTGCTGCTTAAACTTTACAGTTTGTGACACACAGATTGGTCACTCTGCCATACAGTCTCAATTTCCAAGGTCTCGTGGTGGTTTGTCAAGAGACGTTATAATCAGAGGGAGTTTGATGTTTATGATCTCCTCCTGTGTTTCTAAGTTCTCATTTCTGTGGGTATGGAAGCCCTCATGCAGACATTGTCCTGATTCAAAGCTGCACCAGGATATTTGCATGCATTTCTTTGCCTAACTCAGATAGCTATGTAAGACTGAATTTCAGCAACACTTGCTGTCACTCAGCCAAACACTCAGCCCTTGCTGCCGCTCCTTTTTCAAGCCACTAATACTTGGATGCCCCTTGCATCCCATTCTGCTCTCACATGTGTCCAGGGAAATTTGCACAGGTGTGTTTTGAGGATGTGTGGTGAGAGGAGAGAAAGGTGTGCTATCAAAACAGAAGAACAGAAAAAAAAAAAAAAAAGAGAATTCAGACAAACAGTACAATAGATAGAACACGCATTCAAAAAAACCCCAAACCAAAACAATCAAGCAAGCAAACAAAACTAAAATCAACCCAAACCCACAACAACCAGAAAAAACCATCCTAACAAAAACAGGGGGAAAATGTCTCCTACAGTCCTGGTGTTTAACCTGAAAGAGCTTGTCATCTGCTCAAGCTTTAAAAAGCAAAAGGCTGTTTATCCCTGTGAGCCACTGAACAGGTCAGAATGAACCTCTAAACAAGCTGAAGCCCTCAAGGTGACAAACTATTCAAAAGTTTAAATAAATCCTTTAAACAAATCCTTTAAACCTGTGTCCCTGATCACATCTATGTCCATTCATGTATGGCCAGTAGAGACAGTATGTTTGCAGCTGAAATGAAGGCTGTGAGTGGATGTGAATTGTGCAGCTGAACATGCAGGGGTGTCTGGGGAATCTGCACAGGCAAGCTATGGCAACGCATTTGGGGTAAAAGGCAGGCTTTGGCCAAGATCATAGTCTTATACAAGTACATAGCTTTGTACTGGGAAATGACCAGTAATATTCTTTAGAATGTGCAAGGGGAAGAGATTTTATTTTTATGAACTATGCATTTAGTTATTTTTAAAAATGCACTATTTCAAACAAAACAACAGTGGAATAATAAGTGAAACATTTGGTAAACATAATTTAAATAATATAATGGATTTACTAATCTATATGTAAGAGACATTAAGCAAAATATTCTGTACTAAGATTCCCTTCTGATATGGTTATAGAAAGCACAATAGCAAAAGGGAGTTAATTCAAGCTTTTTCCTCTGTGAAGAATACCAGATTTTTTACGTATTACTCTGCGTCTTAGATATCTCGTGGACAGTGTGCCAGAATGAACTAAGTACCCTAACATCGTGTTAGCAAAGCATCTTTTAACAACTGAATAATGTCTGAGCCCGTAGTTGTGTGTCTTAACTTACTACCTTTCTGTTGTTTTTATTTCATTAAATTCTACTGGCTAGCATTTCTTTCCCTTGATATATTTGCATATAATTATTCTTTGTAGTTTCTTCTCTGTGGTTTGTGGCACCTGCTACAGCTAGAATATTTTTTCTTTTGGATCTCATAAAGCCATAAAGAATGGTTCTTCTTTTAAATGTTTGCAGATTTTCTTGGGCTAATTTTTTTTCAAAATCCTGCTACATTATATCAAGATATACAGAAATACAGTTATCTTATCTGGGTAAATTTTTGCTAAATGAGGATAATATTTATCTTTTACTTTCAAAAAACACTTACAAGACAAGTGGAAGTTGAAAATTGGGATTCACTTTAAGCTAAAAATTATTTAATGCTTGGCAGCTAGATTCCAGCTACCAACATTGCTCTCTCTCTCTGTAATACCATATATTAAGTACTTGGCACAGGGCGTGTGGTAACTATTCCCACTATTTTTTGTCCTTCAATGATAATAAATGTTGAAAACAGTTGCAGAGACCAAAAGAAATATTCACAAGAAAGAATGTAGAAAGAATAAGGATCTCCTTAAGAAAGACATAAGATCTCCCCCTTGTTCCTGCTGAGCAACAACTGAAGTTTAACTCTAAATGGTCAAGCTATTACTTTGAAGAATGGAGCATTTACTGAGCTGTGGCAAAGAGAAATGCAGTGGAGGGGACTGTACTGTGTAGCTATCTGTATGTGATTAGAGGACAAATCTGTATGAGTAGAGCAACTAGTTATAGCAACCCTATCTCTGGGTTAGTTAACCAGTCTATGTGACCAGCAGTGGTCCTGCAACATGTGGAGTTTGTATATGAAATATCTCAATAGGAAATATTAATATGGCCTCCTTGCTCTAAGAACGAGGACTCTTCCTGAGTCCAGAGAGTCACAGTTGAAACACTGGAAGTCCTGTCATGAATGGGATGGAGAACTACAAATGGTAAAGTTACTTATTACAAATTTAAGAATTTGGTCAGAGGCTGTTAGAGCCAAAACTCTTCCAATATGCTAAGACCATGTAAGCTAGCGAGCCAAAATACCTTCCTGATCCCAAGAACCTCAGAGCTCTGTTACTGTATTAGATGCTGTTGGTCTTTCTCCTTTGGTGACAGAGACTACATCTGCCTGGGATGTTGGTCTGTGAGCTGGTGTGCTGCAGCTCCTAATACAGGCGTTGTTGTTATACCACATTACCACCATCTGCTTGTTGGATCCAGGTGCTGCTTCTCACTGAGTATATAAATTTTAAAGTCCTTGGGGCTGAAACCAAATCTTTAACTTTACAAGCTAGGCACACACTATTTTAGGTGGCAAACCTTTTAACTATTTGAGACTTGAAGGCATTTCTGAAGTAGCAGTGAAACAGCCTTAGCCTCAGATATCTCTTCAGAGCTGCCAAATATTTATACAGCTACTCTATTCTACCTATTCTATTACAAGTTCATCTTCTATTCTACTACAGGTTTCTTTCATCCTATGGTTGCTGTAAAATCCACATTGCATTTGCTTGCTTCTATGAAGAGTATAAACTCTGCAAGTACATTCTTCCCAACAAGCTTTGCAATGGTTTAGTGATGATTTGGGCACTTCACCAAACAAGAATAAACTCATTGCAATGTGTAGGTTCTCTAAGATCCTGCACAGCCTATGAACTCTCTAGGATCCCTTGGCAGAACAGTCCAACAACTAAAACAAGTAAAGCTATTATTATTCTTCCCAGAATCTCCACAATAATCACAGGCCCAGTCAACAGTAAGAAGCAAATAAGCCAAAATTTTCATTCTGTAATTCCAGTTGTTGTTGAGATGCTGTTTGACAAAAGCAAACAAACAAGCAAATAAACCCTACAAATTTTCAACTTAAAAGCCTATTTTGCAATTACTATCAAGACTCCCATTGAAAGATCTGCTGGCAAGAAACTTCCATGATAAAATACAAGCTGAAGGGAACTCAAAAAACTTGGATTTTGGTGGCAATTTATTGCCATGGTAAAAGCAAAGGTTACTGTTCCAGCATTTCTACTGCCTATGCACAGGCACTTGCAGTTTAATCGTAATATTTAACTATTATAGCTTGAGCTTCTAAATGAAGGAAAAAAAAAAGATTGCATGTTTTTGTTCTGGAAAACACTGACAGGCATTAAGAAGGGCTGAGCTCAAGGTTATGGAGGTTTCAGTAAATTACTTTGGCTACAGCTTGGATCAGGAGCTGGGAAGACAAGGTGTACCAATATTCGGTAGAGCATTCTAAATTCAAAATGGTCCCTCACAAGAAAAGATTTTAAACATAGAGCTCTAAATATATGAAGTATTATTGGAGAGAAAAAGCAAATGCAATAAACAGTCAATTTTAAAAACGGCCAGTCTGGGTAGTATGACTACCAGCATGCAGCACACACTTTGAATAGCTCTGAACCTAGGCCTCCTCCTTCAGCTGGAGCACCAGCTGAGGCAGCTGGCTGTAATACCTCCATAGGTTGTTGTCTAGGTTTACAGGACTCCAGCTCCTGGCCATGTTGATCTCTTCCCTCTAAGGCAGTTTCCAGATATCTTATTCATCAAGCTCTTTGTCTGTCTCCATATTGCACTACTTCCACTGCCTCTTCATTACCACTGCAGGCTAACATACTGGAGAAGGTAATATTTTACTGTCAGTAGCACTCCTAAAATTCTTTTATTCATATGTTTCTGGTCTTGGATATCAATGTTTTCTTTTTCTCATCATCCAAACAGCACATCATTTTAATAACACTGTCCCATGGCCCTACATAGTAAATAAACAAGATCTGGCCCATCCAAACCTCTCTCCTTGACTGCCAGCAGATTTATTTCTCCAGCTCAAGACTTTTTGGCAGTGGGTGCCTGCTCTGCATTTAAGTGCATTGACTTTCCAATGGAAAATGCTTATCTCCTCCTCTATTTCCTCGAAGATTTTCTTCTATTAGACCTCAGTCTTCCACTGTTAAACTAAGAATCACACCAATTACCCCAGAACCTCCTCTGAACAAACACACATTCATTTACAAAATCTAGGGTGCATCAAACAAAGATTCTGTGATAAGAATGGTGGAAGCAGACAACTTTTGGTTTTGCGTGCAGGGTTTTTAAAAGTTCCCATTCTGGAGACAGTGGAAGGGAAAGTATTTAACAAAATATGACCTGGATTTCATAAATATGGTGATTCTTTACCAATATGTGTAATTCCAGAGTCCAAGACACACACTTTGGACAGGTGAAGAAGAAGCAAACTTGAAGAATAAGTATCTCCTCTTTAAAAAGATGTCATCATGGTTTTTGCTTTTCTTAAATATTTCCTAGCTTTTCTTACACCCATGCATACTTGTGGCTGAAGGATCCTCATAGTTTCTAGCTTTTCTGTGGTTTTCCTATTTCCTAATTCTTTTTCATACATGTAAGAGGATGAATTATGAAGGAAATAACATGGAAGCATGATTCCTTGGAATGCTATTGCAACCTCACAAAATGAAGGGGCAGACATACGACAGGCGATTGCAGTAGAAGAGGATCACTTTTGCACTGTTTATGGCCCGACTGTTTATGGAATTATCCTCCATGGAATTAAGAAATTTTCCTGTGTCTTCCTCGTAGTTCTCTGCCTGATGTTGCTCATCACCCTTGTGCGCATGTGTGCGTACTTCCGAGGGGATTTTCTGTTTTCCTTCTCCCATCCCTGCCAGTAATTACCAAGACACAGTACCGGGGAATGAAGAAGGAGGGAGAGCTCTACGGGGCCTACCAGCAATTCAATAGGGCTTTGATTTAACAGCTCCAAGTCCTTTGAAAACATTTTGCCAAGAAAAGCTTGCCATCAACACGTATAATCTCTTATCAGGGGCCATTGAAATCCTGGGCTCCGAGGTTAATTCTTCCATCGCAATGAGTTTCAATCAGTTCAAAACTCACATCGAGATGAAAGCTACGAAGCCTTCTCGCCCGGTTTGTCCCGCAAAACCCACTGAGATCAACCGACTGGGGAGGATTAGGGCATGCTCATCTGCTGGCTCTCCAGCAGGACGGGCAGGCTCAAAAGAAAAACAATAATTAGGGATAATTGCTTGTGTCCAAACACAGGCATTAAAGCCCTTTTCCCCTTTGGTACTTTGTGAGCTGGAATGAAAAAGACACCCCCTGTTTTGACAGCTGGGCAGGCGAACAGAGCTGGTGACAGATGAAGCGAGACGTCCCCGGGCACCCGCGGCGCGGCGGGGCGGGCCCGGGCGGGCTGGGGCCGGAGAGGCCGGGCGGCCCCGCCTCAGGCCCT
>VZTE01004282.1:227013-245320 GCA_013397775.1 Eulacestoma nigropectus
CAAAAGACACAGCAAAAAAAAAAAAAAAAAAAAAAAAAAAAAAAAAAAAAAAAAAAAAAAAAAAAAAAGGAAAGAAAGAAAGAAAGAAAGGGGGAAAAAAGAAAAGAAAAAAGGAAAAAGTAAGTTTTGCTACTTCTTTGCAAAATCCCAAACACACGGAACCTGGGTGACTTCAGAATACACCGAGAAATAACGTGAATAGGAGGGTTTTAAACTCCCGATCTTCTTTTACACTGTTATGATGAATTTACAAACGATAGCAGTTTTTCTTTCCTTTTATCCTGGATTTTATGCATTCTTAGGAGCTGATCTAAAGCTGTCTTCATAGAGAGACAGTCTATACTTAACAAAAAAAAAAATTAAATCATATATAAAAGTGTTAAGGATATAAAAAATTACAGTCTGTTTCCAGAGCTCCAAAAGAAGTAAGCATGTAAATTGGCCACATCCGTGCTCCCATTTCCCCCAAGCCGAGGCAGGCGCAGCACCACGCTGGGCAGGCTGCCTCTGCCTCTGCCCTGCCTTCGCCTATGCCGTCCACTCTGGCAACACCGCAACCCACGCAGGAGTCAGAATAGCAAACTCTGGAGGGAAATACGGTTTATCACACACAGATAATGCTAGCAAGAGCATCCTCGGGGTTATTTTTTGTTGTTGTCTCTTTCTTCAGCTGCACAAAAGCAATGAGTGGAAGTTCGAGTGCAGAAATATTAAAATAAGTACACTACAACGCAAAATGCAAGCCCGGTCTCACGGGGAGAGATGCAGCCCATCTCCGTACTTTCTTGATATCGGCTGCAGATATCTATGGATGGGAAAATGGAACAACTATTAAACCAAACAACACTTAGTTTTAAAGTATCTCCAAATAGTTTTAAATGTACGAGACACCTCTTTGAGAACCCTGGAGTCCCATCACGTAACAGGTTGCTATTTATATGCAGTAGTGTGTGAGTGTGTGGCGTGTGGTTTCTTTTCTTCTTTTCCCCAAGGGTAAAATCTTGACAGCTGTTTCTCCCGACAATCTTTTGGGTGATTTCTATAGAGAAAAATTGACAGCTTACCGGCGTTATTTCCTAGCCCAAATGCTCGCTGCAACCTCACAGGCATGGCATGAGCAAATTCGATCCCTAACCCGTCTCCCATCTCCAAAGTTTCACGGCGAAATCCCAATTCTTTTCTTCCTCACTTTCATTTCCTTTGATTAGACAAGTTTTGACAAGCTGAAGAGCCCTGATAGAGACCCTACTCTGACTGCCGGGAGTCAGAGAAGTCTACTCAAATCTTCTATTATGGTGCCGTACTACTGTGTTCTCTGCTGCTGGATCGATATATTTTATTGGAAGTCTGTGTAATATTCGTGGCTGTGATTATAATGGTAACAATCATCCGTGTCCTGCTAAATGCCGTAGTTCGTTCTGAAAAACGACTAGAATCTTAAGCACAGGTATGAAAACATTGACAGCAAATAATGCACTAAGCTGCTTTTCTCCAGATATTCCTAGGCAGCCATCCTACCCAGTGTACGATCAAACACCAAACAAGAAACATTGAACTTCGGTGTAGCTGGTAATCTGAGTTTTAGGGGAGGAACAACAGTCCTCTCGATCTACTGCAAACCAGCATCCGAGCACAAATGAGAGGACACCACGGGTTTGTTCCTTCAGCTTCTCTGTTCCTAGGAAGCGCTAAAATAAAACAGTAAGAAATTAAAAGCAGGGAGGAAATAAGACTGGAATGGCATTTTTCTTGTGCGGGCATACTTCCGATCTTCTTGTGCTTATTGCAAGTATAGAGAGGGAGGAAAGTGGCCTTAAAAAACGAAATTTGAACGGGTACTTTTACATTTCCTTTTACAATGAGGTCACTTATTCTTTGACTACCACTGCGTGACAGTCTGTTGCGGTCAGGCTCCTGCACTCATCTGATTACAAATCTGCAGATCAGAACTGTAGGCTGTATCGGTACCTGGGGGTTTTATTCTAAATGCTACACTGCGAGGTTTACTTTTTAATTTTTTTTTTTTTTTTTTTACTTTTTCTCTGTTTGTCTAATGCAATTTATGCCAGGTGGTTTTCTTTCAAATTAAGCAAGAGGCGCCGATAACTTGTGTCAAGTTTTAGGTGGAAAAGGGAATTTGACAATGTCACAGTCGAATATTTCAACAGCCATTTACCACCAAAAAGTTCAGCTTCCAGAGTTATATACCTTGTACTACAGTTCATAAACTTGATTTATGATGAAACAGAATTGCTGGGTTTTACTGCTCTGGCACTCCCAGCTGGTAAGAATTTGACTGCAACATGTGGGATTTACAGTGAGCGAAAGCAGCATTATATCGAAAGCTTCCCCTGTATGCGGGATCCCCGTCAACAGGTAACGGAAAACTCAAAACCAAATTTTCGCGGTCAGATGTCACAGAGGAGGTTTGCCTCTGCTCTCCGGTCTGCCCGGTGCCACACGTACAGCAGAAGCGTCCCGGCGGTGCCTTTCAGGAAGTGGAGAAAGCTCACACCGAGGACGCGGCTCGCCGGCGGAGAGGCTGCCGGCGGGGAGCCGATGGGAGCCGCAGCAGTGCCGGAGGGCGACGGGGAGCCGAGGTGGCGATGCCGCGCTCCCCGATCTCGGGTGCTCACACGCGGCCGGCGGAGGTCGAAGGGAAAGCGTGGGCGATGACTTTTAGGGAACAAATATTTTCCCGAGCATCCGCCGTTGTTCCAGTGCAATCGTATGGACGCAGGTCAGGGAAGGGGATGGAATTTGACGTCCCTATATTTGTGCCTGAAACGAGTTGTCGATGTAGCCATGAAACCTGGCGTGGTTTAATATATCAGACTGGACAATAATAACTATTCAGTGTAAATCCCCGTCTCGCGGTTCAGTCCCTCATAAAATCAGCCCGGCGCAAGATACCGTGAAGGACGACTGTGCTGTAACCAAAGCATTAAAGCGTTATTATCAACAAAACGGCTGAGAAATCAGAACGCCGCCCCCTCGCAGCCCCCCACCCTCCCGAGGGGCGCACGGAGCTCTCTTTGCTGTCGCTCCCCCCGCGGAGCCGCTCGCATCCTCAACGCGCCGTTACCGGCGGCTCCGCCAGCCCCTCCGGGGCACCGGTGCCCGTGGCTCCCGCGGAAGGGACCCCCGGCCCGGCGCTCTCCGCCTCGACCCGGACTCTGCGGCGGCGGATGCTGGAGGGAGACTTCGCCTCCGCGGGTTTCAGCTATGTCCGCTTTGGGGTCAGCGCACTTGTGAGGGGATCCGCAGCGGTCCCAATGGACACATCCCTGCTTCTTGTCCTCCTCCGAACCTCTCTTTTCTCCCTGCGGACCGTTCTGCGGCTCCGTCCTGAAATGTACGCCGTCTTACCGAGGAGCTTGGCAGAGGGCTACCTATACACAGGAAAAAAAGGGTGTTTCAAGCCTGTGTGGAGGACATTGGTGGCCCAGAAAGAGCGGCTTTTGCTGTCTGTGTCACGAAGGGGCCGTGGCCGAGCGGCGGCAGCCCCGTTCGCCCGCCGGCTCCGAGCATCGCGAAGCGACACCCGGGGGCAATTTTGTGGGTGATTTGTACAAACCCGTGGAAAGATCGGAGAGGAAGAGAGGGAGAAAGGAAGGGAGGGAGGGAAGAAAGTAGGGAGGGAGAGAGAGAGGAAGGGACGGAAGTGGAGAACATTTGCGAGAGTGCAAAACCCATGCTGGTGAGGGAGAACTTGGCTTTGGAGGTATGGAACTTTATCTTGCCAAGGTGATAATTAGAAAAATATCCCTGCAAGCCAGAGTTTCTATAGGTTTAGCTTTTTTTTTTTTTTAATTTCCCTTATCCGCCGCCCCCCTTTTCGCCCCCTTCTCCCTCCCCGCCTCCACCGCACAGCACTAGTTCATGTAAGATTTCCACAGCTGAACTGGTCAGAGTTTCCATCCCTCATCCAGAAACCCACTAATCTGAGTTGCTTTTGCAGTGGCTATTTACAGGCAATTATAGGATAGGCATATGTTACCAAAAAGTAGGAATGAATGTAGTCTTTAGTCCTCTTTCATGCTTTTAATTAAGTGGTTCTCTCTGTTCGTGCACACTTAAACACTTTTCTCTTTTACTTGCCTCCAAAGTCCTTTGCTTAAAAAATGCTGCCATACAATAGATTTTAAAGATTTAGGTCTTTTTTCCTGCAGTCCTCTCAGGGCTAAGTGAAAGGTGATGGTTTCACTTCAGACCATTCATACGCTGATAAAAAGAGCCAAAAAATGATTAATGACCATATTTCACTGCAGGGGTTCCCAGGGAAGGGGAGAATATTCTGTGCGGCCAGCCACAGGCTGTGCTCCCCCTCCATGCCCTGGCTCTCTGAGTGGGTGCTTGCAGACCATGGGAGTGTTACAAGGGGCAGAAGGTGCTGTGCAAATAGAATGTGAATTCTTCTTCTCCTTCCTCTTCCTCTTCCTCTCCTTCTCCTTCTCCTTCTCCTTCTCCTTCTCCTTCTCCTTCTCCTTCTCCTTCTCCTTCTCCTTCTCCTTCTCCTTCTCCTTCTCCTTCTCCTTCTCCTTCTTTCTTCTTCTATGTAAACAAGCATTCGAAGGTTAATGTGAGCAATTTCAGTGTTTTTGCAGGATTTATGGCTTCTCATGGACTCAGTATTTTAATTGTTGCTCCTCTCGCTGTAGAGATGTGGTCATAACTCAGTTGTGAAGTCAAGAAGCCACTGAGAGACAATCACAGGCAGGACTGTCTCTTTCACTGAGAAATAATAAGGGAAAACATTGTAAACCCAGAGTTACAGTCTCAGCAGCAGTTTAACTCTTGCTCACAAGTGTTTTTACCATACAGATGGTATTTGTAAAAACTTCTCTTAGTGAAATGGTTATTTTCCATCCGAGGTCTCTATACATGCTATTTCATGATTTTCTGTTGTGTACATTCTTTGTTTTGTGTTCATAAAATTTACAAAACTGGATTTAAAACTAATCCCTTGCTGAGAATAAGTGTTGTGTTCTCAGAATAATATCTGCTATTAAATAACATCTTCTCTCCTCCAGATGCACTGCTCAGAAACAGAATATAAGGCACCTACTCTTTTGCAGTGATATGGACAAGAGGAGAACCCCACCCTTGATACTGCGAGTGATCAGGACATTGAGAAATCTTAACTCTGCAAATGTGTTCTTGTAGTTGGGGGTGGGGGTTTTTTTGTTTGTTTTGTTTTGGTTTTGTTTCTGTTTTGTTTATTTTGTTTTATTTTTTAATCGAAAGTAACAGTAAACAGTGTCCTTCCATCCCATTTCGCCACACCTCAGTTTTCCTTCTTTCTCTCAGTCCAACCTAGCTCTCCTTTCCCTAGACAAAAATGTTTCTTTTCTCTCCAGCTCTTCAAACCACACCCCTCTTCTTTCTACACACCTTTAGGACCCTCTCTGTCATTCTGAAGAGCTACTTGTTATTAGAAGATATCCTTTCAGGGCTGTGCATTCAGCCTTGACCGCAGTCTGTACGTCTCCAAACTGACATACTGAGGATTCAAGGGGCACACTGTGTGAAGGTCCAGACCAGGAGAGTCAATCCAAATGACACTGAAGTTTGAACTGTATAATTTCTGTCTATCTAAAATATTTATTGAAGGCAACGTTTCATTAATTGGAGTAAGGTAGGATATCTCTCTTAACTCAAGTGGTATACCACAATTCATACGAATTACAGATCAGTGTCATAGTCAAATGTCAACTTGACAGAGGCAGACACTTCAGCAAAGAAGAAAGCCTGTTATGTGGTTGGAAAGGAAGGGAAAAGAGCTAGAACTGGGAGGTTTTTAGAAATCTAAAATAAGAGGCAGATCTGATTGCATTTGAGCTTTTGCCATTTCTTATTTTGTCCTTGTGGTTTACCAATTCCTCGCTAAACAATAATAGACATTCCTTCATAATTTGATATTTAGCTATTAAAACAATTCAGCATGTTCTATATATAAGTTAATTAAGGCCCCACCTTAAATCAAATGCTCATGTATAACAAGCACAAGTCCAGTGTGGGACAATTTCTCTGCTGCTTTGAAACCCTGGTGTGGTGTGTGTGCCCACATAACATGGGGCAATTACTGGGCTCTTTGCAGACAGTCCCTGCAGATCTGGGCCTTTCCCTTTGTTAGGCACTTGCCATGTGATCTGTGTGAAGGACTGGAAAGGGCGGCCTTGTAACAACATTATTTCAGGAGGATAATAAGTAGCCATCATAAATTCCTTTTTTAATAGTTTATTGCCGGTTGTAGTCTATTGACAGTGCCTGTTTTATAGCATGGAGGAAAACAGTTCCTTGTTGGCACTAGTCACTAAAACTGTTTGATAGCTCTGGCCTTTTTTAGTGCCTTTAGAGAAAACCTAGTGGCTCATGAAATGAATCATAAATAGCTGAGTTGAAGTTGAACAAAAGACAGAAAGAGGGAGGAAAAAACAGTCTTGCACTTACTGAAATATGTTTATTTTGGACAACAATCTATTAACTAGTTTAACAAAGATACTTTAAGGCTCAATCCTGCTGTCTTAGCTGGAAGAAAAAGAAATCCATGATGATTGTATCTTGGGTCTTTATAGGGAGACTGTTTAGTGAAGATTGTTTTTCTTCTAGCTCAGAAATATTACACAAAACTCTTATGTTCCAGATTTTACCTTTTTTGAAAGAAGAAGCAACACAAACTAATGCTTAGAATTGTCTTACCATCACTGTCCTGTTGTGTAACACTGGACGATTTATGCAATCTCTTGGGGTAGTATATAATAGTATTTAGAGAGGGCTGAGAAAGAACTGAATGCCCACTGGGTCCCACACAATTCCAACTAGGCTGCTGTGTAACATCTCTAGAAATTTACACACCTATTATAAATCATTTTACTCTAAGCTCTAAGACCATCACTCTAACGTAAGTTCGTTGAAAATCCAGAAACCTGAGTGTCCCAGTCAATACCAGGCTTCGCTGCATGTGTAGGAGGACTTGCCATCTTTAAGAGCACCACTGTATAATTTTGCTAAAGGTTACTACCCAGGCGTTCTCTTTCCCCTCTCGCTCCCCAAAGGCTGATGAATGGAATCCTGAGACTTCAGTTTCACACTGAAATATTAATCTAAATTCTTGTCAGTTTTGTCCCTAACCAGCACTTTCCTATGTCATCTATGTGGACAGGGGAATTCTAAGATCATCTAGAACACACCAGAAAGATCTGACTTTGGACCTAATTTATTTTGGATGAAATATGTTGCCAGATGCCAGCTTGAAATACAAGACTGAATGATGGAGCCCATTATATATGTAAAATTGTGACAGAAGTGAGACACCTGAGTTCAATGTCTTCAGTGTCAGAAGCTGAAAAATTTTGAATGAAATCTATGTTTCCCATTTTTCACAAGAATATCTAAGCCATCACCCTTCTTAAGGTGAGCTGCACTGCCAGTGCAAGGGGAGTACAGCTCTGGATCCTTTATTTTCAGGCATTCAGTTATGCTTCTGGTACCTGCTTCCTGTTCTGCTAATACTTCTAATTTAATGCTTTTGGTTTTAATTCCTCAGAAGAGGACTCAAAGCCCCAGAACTCCCATGCTTTCCAAGCGATGCTATTTATGAGAGTTGAACAGTGCTTACTCACTGTGTTAACCTACACTCTTCACTTCACGTAGCTAGAATATGGAATGTCTGTGCTTTTATGGATAAGGCAGATGTAGGCTTGAGCCACCAGCCCCTGTGCTAAGGAAATGAAGCCATCCTTCCTACTTCCAGAGAAAACTCTATAATGAGTTTTTTAGATTTTTTTTTTTTACTATATAGCTAATGGCAATATTTTCTTCACCTGAGGTAACCTCATACTCTGTGTATGTACAATATGATCCAAAGGAGCTATTAGGCCATATTGCTTATGCAGGTGAAGACAGTTTCCTACAGATATATCCATCAGGTCCTTAAGCAGCGAAAGGCCAGATAGGATGTCAGGTGCTCCCCTGTCCCTAGCATTCTTTGTGAGCCCCTTCTGTGTTCCCATCTTGTGACTGCTTGGGACCTCTTCTTATTCCTCTTATTAGGTGTACATGCACTGTAGAGGAAACCTGGACAATTTAGGCTGAATTTTAGATTTCAGTCCAGACAGACTGGTGTTGCCCCTAGTTTCTGTCAGCTTTCATTCTTTATTGTGTTGCAGTCTCATAATTTTATGGGGTGAGAATCTGTGATTTTTATTTCCCCCAAGTAGGCTCACATTGCTATAGTTATCCCTGCATTGTTCACTTCAGGCTTAGATTTCTCTTGAATCCTCTTTCTGGACACTTCTCCTGAACATCATACATTTCAATCTACCTCTCCACCAAAACACTTTGTGCCTCTGATTTATGATTGGCAGTGGTTCTCGGTTTTGTCCTAGGGCCAACACATAGCATTGGCCTTGTCTGATGATCTGAAATCTTGTCCCAGCTTCTCTCCTCCTGTCACTTCTTGAGTGTTGGCATTGGCTGAGGAAGAAGACCTAACATCTTTGGGTTTGGTGCAAGGAGAGAGAGATGCCTTTCTTTAAAAACTTCTAGTGAAGAATCACAATGGCAGAAATTGCCCTTTTGGTGTTACCTGTTGTAGACTTCTCTGAGAAATGTATGGAGTCTGATTTGTTACAGAATGTGTTGGAAACCTGAGGAGTGGCTAGGAAAATCCAAGCAGAAGTCAATAATGAATATCAGATCACTCCTTCATATCTGGCACTTACTCCTTTTTTATTCCCTATATGCTTTTAAGACCTAAGGGCACTAATAAATTAAATAAATACTGCAGTAATCCTGTCTGTTATTTGTCAGCAATATGAAACTGCAGATGAAAGATGTGCTTGATGCCAAAATGAGCATGCAGTGCATATTTGGCCTGGTTTTGCTATGCCAAGAACAAGGCTCATATGAATGAATCACTGCAGCCACACACAGCCCCAGTGAAACCAACTGGGCAGCTGCTTGCGTGCAACAGACCAGAGGATGAGGGCCACAAGTCCTGATTTGCACACAGTTACACACAAGTAACTTTGCACTGGTGAATGGTTTCCTTTATTTTTATTATCTCTGCAGCAGAGAGAATTGTCTTCCTTATTTCATGTATGTTGTAAATGCAAAGTTGCTTGTTATCTTTCAGCACTTGCCAGATCCTGGCCCCCAGCAATAAATTAAACAAATAATTCATTGTATGCCACTGTTTCTTTTTAAGAATTCCAGTCACCTGTGAGCATCTGGTGTAACAGCCCATGTTTTATTAGTGTGTTCTACCTTTCTTTCACTTGGGTTTAAAAGTCCACTTGCTAGACAGAGTCAGGAAAGCCCTTTTTCCCCACTGTCATAGGACCCCTACAATTTTTAGAACTCCACAGAAATGTCTGTGCATGGAGAATGAGTACAGTTTTGGATGGTTTTTTTTTTTGTTTGTTTTGTTGTCTGTGTTTTTGTTTGATTGGTTTTGTCCTGTTCTGTTTTCCCTGTGAGATAGTTTACATATTCTGCCACAACATCTTGTCTTTACAGATGGTTCATTCACTTTTTCATTTGATATAAAGTCTTAGTCCTTCTCTGTCCAGCTTTTCCTCCTCTCATTGGGACACAGTAGGGCAAGGAAATGCTGTGCAATACTGACACCTGCCAATATCTGTCTGAAGAGCACTAATCAACTTACTGTGTTTCCTCATGACTTGGCCCTTCTGCAGGGAGAAAAACCCTCTTGACTTAATCAATAATTTAGGAAGATAGGCAGAAATGTTAGAGTCTTCTACTCTTTTCTCCTTTTTTTTTTTTCCCCTGCAACTGGGGAAAATAAGTGCAGAGAAGTCTTCCAAACCAAAGAGAAATTTAGAGTCATGGAAGCTAAATACATATGCACCCAATCATTTTAGTGATATATTACTTTGCCTAATCATTAACTTAAAATGCCATATAAGAATTTGTAATCCACAGTAAATCATTTAGTAAGAATGATTTAAATGTACTTCTGGCTAATGTAAAACAGTCTAGTTTCCACACTTGGTTGGCTGCCAAACATTGTTTAAGGAAGAGAGGGGGGTGTGATCCAAGTTGACATAAGTTATAGCAGATATAATGCTCCAATATAGTGGTGGTTTGCAGATTATTGGGTTTCAGAGATAGGAAGAAGATGACATATTAAGTACTATGAAGATTGCCAGGCCTATTTTGTGCCTCTATGGGGATGCTTTGCAACTCTACGTTTAATTCTTCTCAAAGCCTGCTTGCAAATGCCTTTACAACTATCTTACCTGCAATGGCATTGGAAAAGTGAAATGCTGGTTGATTTACTTACACAACAGGAAAATAAAGCGACTACTATTATGGTAGATACACAAAGTTGCTCTTTTTTGTGTGACAGTGGAGGAGTTAATGTTTAAAAAACAATTGAACCCAGCATGCTCTGTGCGGAAGTTCAGAAGGAAACGAGGAGCAGCGAGAGGTGACATGTCAAGTGGATGAGTTGTTGAGGAGGGAGACTGGGAATGGCCTTGGTCTTAAATAACAATAGTATCTGAAACACAGTAAACGGTAGTAAACAGAGAGGGTGAGGAAGACATATTCTGTATCCACAAGTTTTTTGGTTTAGATTTTTATTTGAAAGTAGAGGAGAAACCAGGGATATGTAAATACTGATTTTAATATAGACAACAGTCCCTTCTGTGAAGTGCTTCCTATTCACTATCTTGTAACAGATATATTATTTCTGCTGTCACGATCAAAAACTTCTGGAAAATGAGACACTTTTGCATTGACCAGCACTTCATATCTTCTGTCTTTTCTTAGACTAAGATTATATCAGCACCACATTGGTGCAAAAAGCCAGGGGGAGGTCTGTTTCATAGACACTGCAACATGATGCAGCACAGCCAAAAAACTCTGTGACACTCTTCATAGTCCCGCTGTAGCATCATGGGTGAACTGTTCGAATATTTACTTAGCTTTTCAAACAGTTTGTTCGGCCCTCCATGCTGCTCCCTCTACATGATTTCCAGTACCTGAGGCAACTAGCTCTAGCCTTGCTGGAACTTCTCCCTCTTGTAATGCAGTCACAGAGCCCAGCGATCTGGACAGGATACTTATGATCTCAGATCCCTCTGATGCATTGGAAAATGTCTACCTCATGGTGCCTCTCTGCAAATCACCCTGTCACAACTTTGCTCTTATGTGAGGTTTGAGAGCACGTTCCCAGCAGAGGAATGATATGGAAACCAGCTCATTCTGCACAGCCACTATGCAGTTCCTGCAGACATTCCCCCTGTGCCACCCCTCCAATGCTCTTTTTAAAAGTACAGCATGGTCAAATGGGTGTAACTCCTCTAAACACTGTGCAGGTAACAGCCTTTGCAAATTCAAGAGTTAATACAACAGAATCAGTGGGTTTACAGAAAAGCAGATTTTAACAACACTGAGAACACTGCATATGAGAGTACGGAAAGCAAAGCTATTCCCTAGGAAGTTAAAAATATCTGTTTAATTAATTTATTATATAGCCCAAACAGCCACAAGTGACTAATGACTTTTGAATTAATATTTTTTGGAGTACTCAGCTATAACGTCTTAAAACTACGTGTTTTTAGCGTGTTATTGAGCATTTTCTGACAGTTTTGCTGCTTTTAGCAGAGGTACTCAAAAAGCAGATGCATCTAAAATTAATGTTAGGAGGCAGATAGCAAAGAGGGGAGGAGGCTTGTTAGTATTTGTTCGAGAGTAGGCGATGTTGAAGGGGGTGGGAAGGTTTTGTGCAGCAGGAAACAAGACAGCCAGACAATTAAAATGAAACTAAGATAAACAGTTTTGAGAGAACTATTTGACCTGTTGGGACCTACTTTCTCCTGCCATTATCACTGACCAGCATCTGTACACCTAGGGGTAATTTACCTTCTGCATGGTGCAGCATCTATTCATGTGGAGCTTTACCCCTCTTGCTTACAGGTCAGAACCCCCCAGCCAGCCTTGCTTGACGTAAGGTTGTTTGTGGCCACCGCTGGAGTAACAGAGCAGAGCCCTGGGGAAGACAACACAAACATGAGTCCAGTTGCAACGTCAGGAGTACTGCCTGGACACTGGTACAAAGTACTAGTGCAGATCCAAAGGAGAGGACAGCAGAGGATGGCCAACCCTGCCTTAAGTGGCATTTATGTGTCAGGTCAGCACCTCTGGTGGATGTGGTCACTACTCACATTGAGTGGGTGGAGTCAGCAATGACACTGCTGGGAAGTCAGCCACCTTTGGGGAGGAGTCAGTCACCTTTACCTCTGCTTTGGGCACTGCCCAGGCACCTGACCAGGTCCCTTGCAAAGCTCCTGGCTCACGTACATCTTGGAGTGTGAACTTGGCAAGGTTTGGTGCCACTGCCTCTCCTCCCTCTCTTCTACCCTCTACAGGTGCTGATGCAGTTGAGCTCTCATCTTGGCTTAGCTAAAACTGGCCAATGGCATCTGATAGGACCTTGAAGGTCAGGAACTGGGCATTGTCTCTGTGACTGTAGACAGATGATATCTGCTGGGCATGCCAGCTTTACCTGCAGCAGAAGAGCAGAAATTGTTTTCTGCTCTGGTGCTTCAGCTCCCTCTAGGAGGATTCAGGGATTCAGAAGCCCTCTGTCTAGGAGTCAGGGTCTGCAGCTGTCTTCCACACCATTCCCTCAACACTATTTTTCAACAGTTCCTGGCTCAAAAGAAAGCCATCTATATAAGGCACCTTCAAGGCCCCTCTGTCTGAAATTCTTGCCTGCCCTTTTCTGCCATTTCCTTTAATCCTGTGGTTGAACCTGCCATAACCGCTAGCAGCAGAGGATTGTCCTTCCATCCCAGTGCATCCAGAATCTGCCATGCTCCTAAGTGCTTGGTCTGTCCCTGTAGTTTGCACACTCCCTGGCTGAGGGAGGAAACCCTGCAAAGTGGCATTCTGTGCCATAGCTTTTCTTCAGCTACTTCTGAAAGTCTTATCTGCTCAGCTGACAGCCTTGTTAGCTGTGAAAAAATTAAAGTGTAAAAGGAGTCATATCTGCATGTATGTACACACCACTATTTCGTCTAAACAGCGACACCTCCTGATACCCAGGCTGCAGCTGTGTTAGTGGGTTACTACTCCAATAAAGTTGTTGTTGTTGTTACACACAGTAAATGACCTCCCGAGGGCCACCCTTAACAAGAACCATGTCTGCTCCTGCGTTTCATTCAGTGCCAAGCATGCTGTCAGCACTTAACAGCTATTAATAATAACAGAAGGAATTACAAAGCTTCATGGGATGGAATAAAGCCTGCTTAAAGGCAGTTCTTTGAGGGCTGTCCTACTTTGCTTGTATTCATACATCCAAACTGGATCTATTTAAGATGACAAAGTTAAAATTACCAATGTAATGTAATTCCAAGTTTGAAGCCTTGCCAGCCATTAACTGCTAAGACTATTTCTATAAACAAAGAGCACTTTCTAAAGGAACATTCACTTCAGCTTTTAGCTGTGATTTCCTGGGGGAAACAGTTGTGTTGGTGAAAATTCAAATATGCAGTTTATTCATACGTTAATTAAAAAGTGTTTGTAAAAGCAGTGAAGATTTCTGTTTCGGGCATTTTCTGGCAGCTATTTGATTAAAACTGGCTTGAAGTATTCATCATATTCTTCAGGTCCTATGGCTGGCTGGCAAATGGTAACAAATACCTGATATGAAGGTAATTATTTTTCAGATGTATTGGGCCAGCCTGGTGTAACTGTGGGCAAGTAATATTATTTTAATTGGTTGCACCCATGGAACCATGACTGAATTTATTCCTATTTTGCAGATAATGAGCATTAGAGAAGTTTCTACAGAGGGCTGAAAAAACATCCTCATGTATGAACATGAAAAGCAGTGTGTAATTTGTCACTTTTGAAATAGATGGATTTCTCTCAGTTTTCTGTGGCAGGTCAGACAAAGTTTACTCACACCATGGTCAGAGGAAAGAGAGCTGGGTAACATAATATTCTGCTGTTGAAGGGTGTCAAATTAGGGTTAGGTAACTGCAAGATATAAGTTATGAAATATTTTATATATATTATTATTATAAAATGTATTGTGACTCCAATTAAATGAACAATGATCACAATTTATCCTCTGATAATGAACAATGAACAATAACATCAACTTCTGAAAAATACCAGTGGATACTTTTTCCTAGTATTTCCGCTCTTGCTTTTCAGTCTTCAGTGACTTAATACAGACCTGTGTCAATAGGCTAAATCAAGATGTGAGCATTTTAGGCATGTCCGCGTGTAATTACCAATTACATGCAATCATACAACCTGAGATGTTCTAAATGGGCTCGTGACACGACTCCGCAATCACACACTTTCTTCTGACCTCATTGCTTGAGTATTTAACTTGACTAAAATATGTGTCCAGTGCAGCGGAGAAGAATACAAGCACAGATCCTGTGCTGTGTTCAGGAACCTGCTATCACCTCCATGCCTTTGACAGTGAGTTCTCCAGGCTAGCCTACTTATCTTACATTTTCACATAGATTTTCATACACTACTGAAGCAATAGCAAAAATAATAGCCAGAGGGAAAGGGTTATAGTCAGTTCTGTTTGCTGGATGTATAAAAGCACACGATGAATCTGGCAACCATAACATTTTTGTTAGTTGTTTTATGAGGTCTAAGGAAAATCTCTGATTTATGTTGCTCTGTGACAGTTTAATGGTGTTGCTCATTATGAAAAATTGAGGGACCTAATGCTCCCAACACCAATATAAGCAACTAAGTGCCAGATAAAATGAGCCTGAATTCATTAAGTTACACCTGCACCAACAATACTTACGCTGATGTTCATTGTGAGCTGATGATATTACAAGTGAATTATTATCCAGTTAGATCACAAACACGGCATTGATTACGATGGCATGTTTATTCACATTAAGGTTTCACTACTTGTTTGGAGGCAGGAACATAGTTTTGCAGCTCATTTGGATATTTTTTTTTCTTAAAACAGATGGAGGAGAGGTTGTTTTTTGTGAAAATAACAGGAAGGTAACATAAAATACTTGAACATGTAGTATAAAAAAAACCATCTCAGTAATGCGACCCTGTGGGTCACCACCTCTTGGTCTGTATGGCTAAGCAAACATTAAAGATTAACACATTTGTTGCTTGATTTTGATTAACTGTCAAGAGCAACACACAGAACATGGACTGAGAAGGCAAAAACATTAAAACAGGTATCATAATGCATAAAAGGAGTTTATTTTTTCCCCCCTAACCATTACCTGGTTTTCTCTTTTCTGCTATGTTGAGTCTTTCTTTCTCTTTTTGAGTTTTTCCTACCTTCTATTAAAAGCAAGGCCAAATCCTAACTAATTCTAACACGGGGCTTGAACAATTTATGAAAGGGCTTGTGCAGTTGCCTACCACAGCAGGAGGTGTGCAAATCTTTTCCACTTTGATGCTCCCAGTGCTGCAGTCTCTCATCAACTGGCACATTAGTCCAGTTCCCACTGACACAGCCCTACAGAAGGTGATTTTAAACAAGTCATTCTACTCTGTGCATGTGTATGCTGGGTAAATGTGTATCTATGTTTGCTCCTGTGGCAGCACAGTGCTGTCTATAGGTTTGCTGATCAGTCCCTGTCCAGTCAGCATGGAGGGCAGGAGGACAAACCACCTGTCTGTCTGCAAAAGAACAAAACATAGAAAACTCTACAGTAGTGCAGTGTTGGCACATTGCAAAACACTCAAGTACCTCTGATTTGAGGGCAAAATCTGGGGAAGTGGAATAATAATAATGATAATGATACTGATAATGATGATGATGATGATGATGATAATAATAATAATAATAATAATGCCTTATTTGAACCAATACAGGAAAAATAATATTTACTTTCTCTTAATATTTTATCAAGATTAATAAGACCACAGTATTGATGGATTATATATGTATATTTACATTTCTCTCTTTCTGTACATTTTCATGAAAGATTTTGCAGGGGACTTCTGTTTTGTGGCAAAAAAATCCTACAGCACCTCTACAGTTCAGAAGAGATTAATTTTTGCTGAAGTCTTAGTTTACTTTCTTCCCTCCCTTAAGAGCGTATAAGCAGAGTGAGGCTGAATGGTTATCTAATACATGTGTATTTTGAAAATGATAATGAAACTGTTTTCATGATGCATGTGCTGTGGTAACTGCTGTCCTGCTCTGCATAAATGCAGAAGGTGGTCTGTTAGATGGTGAAAAACAAATGGTGATAAACAAAAATAGCAAAGAGATGCAAATCACAGCCTTCTCAAACTGCCAGCTTTTGCTAGGCCTCTGTGTGAGGCAAAGCTTTGTCAGCTGACCACAGGGATGTGTGGCAGGTGCCTGGGAGCAAAAGGCAACGTGACAAGTCAATGCTGCCTTGAATGCCAGTGTTGACTGTTTCTGGCTGGGTTTGGGTTGCAGAGCAGCAGAAAAACAAGAAGGGTACCCCAAACAGTGCCCATTAACATGGAAGCTACCACCAGTTTCATGGTTAGAAGTTTAAAATACACACCTCTTTGTTTTGGGTTTGGTTGTTTGTTTGTCAGTTTGTGTTGGAAGTCATGTACTCATGTGCATTATTGTTCTGTATTTCTTTAGGTATGTCTTCGGCTGACAGAGCATGAAGCTTTACCTTAGAGTTCAGCTCTTGAGCAGACTCACTGAACTGTAAGTAAAGCGGATGCAAAACATGAAATTATCGGATCATCTACCCAGGCCTGTTAAATAGCGTGCCCTGTTCCCTAAGAAGCAAGCACAGTATCTTACATATAGAGTAACAATTAATCTGCAAAAATAAACAAATAAACAAAATAAAATCTGACACAATATAACCCAAACAGGAGAGCAATAATCTCATCCTAGGATTTTACAAAAGAAGTACAACAGCTACTCTGCTAGAGCATGTCCCATGGTGTTTGCTAAATAGCGTGTGTAGATATAATCAATTGCTCATTAGAGATGCCATACACGACACAGATACAAACAATCATGCCATTACTGATTTACCCTTGATCCTGTGCTGTTATCACATAAGGAATGAGGTACAAGACCACAAGAGCTAGGGAGTAATTTTTCCTATTCCCTGTGGGAAAACTTCTTCATCACTTTGCAATTATTGTTCAGGAAGGCACAAGCCTGCTACATCTCAAAATTAGACTACATGTACCTTGGGAGGTGTTAACACTATACTGTGAGATCTCTCAAAGTAACCTCCATCAGTACTGGGAAAGGCTCTCCCATGAGTTCACTGCAGTCAGGAAGCTGAGAGAAGCGTCTCTGCTGTACCACATGCAACTCCTGCAGCTGCTGCAAGTCATCCCATGTCTGTAGGACAACAAGTTTCTGTAAATCAGGTGCTTTTGAAGAGACTCCCTACACTCCCCACCTGCTCTGTGAGGCTTTTTGTCACATCACAGGCATGAGATGAATAATTTCTATTGGATGAAGCTGTACCAGAAAATATACCATAGGAGAACAAGGTGTATTTCAACTGCTAATCAGCATCCAATCCACAGGAATAAGTCTGATATAAACCTCTCCAACATGTGGATACTGGCTTCTCTACACCTGCTGCTTCCTTTTCAGACCCGCTCCCGCTGAGCAGCGCTGCTCAGCTAATGCAGGCACAGCCCATGAGATCCCACCTAGCTCTGCTGTATGCTTGTCTGACAGACACATTGATTCACACTGGGAATGGAGCAGCAACGGCGACGTTCAGCACGTCCTGTTGATGTCTATTCACCCTGACAGCTAAAGTGGAACCAATAATGATACTTGCAGCAGGCACAGATTATCGTAGGTGCTGTATACAAACAGCAAGCCCTTGTTCTTCGCAAATGACCCTTGGACTCCCCTCTGCTCCTTCATGCAGACAGAAGCCTGTCCCATTAGGTCACAACCGTGAGGAAGAGGAGACGGGGGTGCATGTGAGTGCACTGTGCAGTCCTTCCAGATGTGCTGTGAGAGCTTCCTGTTGTGAGAGCGGGGATGGGTACCCTGTTCTTCGGCGATTTCACTGGGTCTTCCACCACGAGTATTTATTTCTTGAATAAGCCAACCCTCGGTTGTGAGAGAACACAGGATACATGTTTATACTACATCTTTAGTATTCGTAGCAAAGGACAAAAGCTTCGCCTCCCCGGGCTCAAACGCCTGATGCCTCACAACGAGGGGCCGCTTAGGAAGTGTCGGCTCTGCACTTCTGACACCCGCGGAGTCAGTGGGGGAACAGATCTAAAACCCGCACAGTTTTAACCCGGGCGGGTGAGCAGAGCAGGGGGCCGGCGGCGCCTG
>VZTE01004282.1:245385-259742 GCA_013397775.1 Eulacestoma nigropectus
CGGAGCTGCCGCGCCGGCACAGCATCTCCACGGCCGCGGCTGCGGCCGGGCGGCCCCGGCGCCCTCTGGCGCTGCCGGCGCGGCGAGACAGCCGGGCACACACCGCTCCGGCCCGGGGGGAGCCCCTCGGCCGCGCCCAGCTGCGACACGGCCCCGTGGGAGCGGGGCTCGGGCTCCACGCAGGACGAGGGCTGCAGCATTCTCCCCGCGGAGAGGGGCCGCCGCGCTGAGGGCCTGCCGTGTGCGTCACTACTAGGGCTCTCTGGAGAGGAACGAGTCCTACTTACAGGTTTATTTTTTTCCCGGAGACCCAGATTTCCTAAATCCCGATTCAGTTTAAAAATAGCTCTTGGAAAGATTTCAGCGCCCCCGCCCGTGCATGGTCTGCGCTGGGGAGCATCATTCGCGCGGGAGCACCCGTGTCAGGAACGGGAACGGCTGGGGAAATTCGGCTGCTGTGGGAAAGTGCGGCTAAACCACAGCAAACCGCACCGTGCCTGGTGTACTCCCGTACTCACTCCCAGCTACGGCAGCGCCGCTGTTAAAAAGCAGACTTTGAATTTAATCTGAGAAGAAATTGGCACGCCGCAGCATGTGGCTTTCAATGTCTGGAAATAGCTCCTTGATCTTAGAGAAGCTCCGTGCAGAGTTTTTACTGAAATGAATAGATCATGCTCAGTTTCATATCAATAGACATGGCTCTACTGATTTCATATGTTAACGAGTTTATGATCAAAATCTTATAAATAGAGTTATATTAGGAAAAATCCCAAGAACCCGTGCAGGGTTCCATAGCTGAAAATACATACGACATTCTGTCACTATGACTAGAATGCAAGACACCTTAAATTACTAAAACCCCAGTATTCTGCAGGTTTGCATTAGCATTGCAGGCAGCGTGGAAGAATGCAATTTTGCTTAAAGAGGACCATCTTAAATTAAAAATCGATTGAGCAAAATCTCAAATACAGTCTTCCAGGTGCTTTGTGGAGTTACACCAGTGTAATCTAGGGCTGTGACAGTTCACCTCTGTTGAAGATTTGGCCAAAAAGATTTGTTCTTTCACTCATCATAGGGAAGAAAGAATTCTTAATGCTAAGAAGTGAATTCATGTGATGGTTACATCCCAGTAAAAAAACAAAAAAACCCAGCCCCAAAATCCAAACAAACAAAGAAAACACACATGCCCCAACAACCCGCCAAAAAGTTAAAAATACTGTTAAAACAGAAAAAGAAGGATGGAAATATAAGGTGGAAGTAAGAGAAGGAAGAAAAAGCCTTTACAGAACTTGTCTCCGTTCTTAAAACTGATGATCAGCACTCAGCACAGCAAGGAAATGTCATCACCCCGGAGTTTCTCAAATATCTGTTGAGCACAAGAAGACTCCCACAGAATGCAGGCAGAATTCATCTGACGGGTCAAAATAATTTTAATATGTTGCTATTTAAACTTAATATTCAATCTTCTCTTTAAAGAGAAGAAACCCAGGGCTCTTTCAATTCTTTTCAACAAATACAGTGTCACTAGAAGTAAACCTTAAAATCAATATGGAATCCACAGTGCAACCTTCTGGGTTTTCCTTTATTTACTTCGTCAGTATGAATTAATGTAATAAAAATAAAGATATGATTACCTCATGAAACTTATGCCGGGGATGGGGGGAGGGAGGAGGGAAGAGCAGCAGGAAAAATCTGTGGTGTCTGACTGAAGGAATTTTCTTGTTGTGGGGGAGGGTGACTGGGCAGAAATTTTGACCCTAGTCCTGCAATTGGATCCATCAAGCCTGACCTCTGTGCTACTGCAGAGCTTGCTGGAGTCAGCAGAACTAAGTGCTAAGTGCAGGGCTCTGTCCATGTGGAACTAACTGGGGATTTGGGACCTTCCAGTTTCCTGCTGTGGAGGGAAGATGAGTTCACCTCTGTGTAAATTCAGAAAAGGTGCAAGACACTTCCATAAGAGAAACTTGCATTTATTTTTAGATCTTCTGTTCTCTCTCTCAATCCCATAGAGATCATGCTAAACACAGCATGCCTCCCCTTCTCCAACTACCTGCTAACACCAGGCCATCACTGCTGAAAAATGATGTGTCCCATATTTCTCTAACGAGAAAAACCTCACACAAAGTCTGCAGTCACTGTTCAGTAGCTGCTGCTGCAGTTGCTAATCTAGCTTGGAGTCTGTTTAAATGCTGTGTCCCAAATATAACCTCTGTCAATGTCTTGTCCATCACTATGGAGCATAGTGGTTGTTTTGTGCCCCCCACAAACACTTTATTTCTTGGCAACCTCTAAGTATACAGAACAAGGAGGTGTGCACCTGCAGGTCCATACAGCTGGACAATGTTCTGAATGCACATCTCCATCCAGAGCTATGTCTCCTGATTGCTAGAGGAGCTGCAAAGGAACTCTGAGACTTCCAGATGTCAGGTACATCAGGCCGGTGTGCAACTGTCTGTGCTCAAATGCCAAGCTTCTCCAGCCCCCAGGAATGGGAACAATCACAAATGGATGAAATCTGGCAAGAGCTGAGACAGCTGTGTTGACAAGTAAGAGAAAGTTGATGCCTGCCATAATGACATGTGCTTTGAGCTGCGCTGTGCCAGGCCAGAAGACGGACCCGCAGGCACACCAGCAGTGCACTGCTTGGTTTCTTTGGACAGTGACCATTACCCTCTGGAGCGTTTTGTGTGGTGCCCACTCCAGCAGATGAGAGGTGAGATCAGCTTTTTGTTTGAGCCCTCTGAGGGAGACAGGCAAACCTAATGGGATCATCCTAGGGAAATACTGGCTTGTCCAGCTCTGCCGCACTTCTAGGCACAGTCAAAAGCAGAACCTGAAATATATGTGGAAAAACAAAATAAAAATATAGGGACTCATAGCATTGTCATTGCTCTGGGGTTTAAAAAGCTCCCGAGCAAAGCTTTTTTGGATCTTCATTCTGGATTGCAAAATTTCAGAGCTCGTATACCTCATCCTTTGTTAAATACAGCTGTATTTACATTTATAGCTGTAAATACATTGCACAGAATCAGTTATTTGGAAGGGGCCCACGAGGACCATCAAGTCCAAATCTTAAGTGAATGGCCCATACAGGAATCAAACCCACAATCTTGGTGTTCAGCAACACCATTCTCTAATCAAATGAGCTAATCTCAAGTTGTTGTGGATTCAATGCATAGAAACAACCTGAACTTGAGGAAGAAAGTTCACTACAGCCCACAGCTGTCTAGATACACTGGGAGCAACCTGCAGCCTGGGTTGTGTGCCTAAGACCCACATTCAAAGAAGAAAGGACCTCAGAGGTGTTCTACCGCAGCCCTCCCACAGAGTGAGGGTGCAGCAGCTGTGACTGTCAAAGTCCTTAACAGTGGTAGGATCACACACCTCTGTCGAGGCTTCAGAAAGATGCCATTTTCTTTAGTGACATTAACCTAGTAGTTATAAGGACTCCTGGTGGGAGACCATGCTTTGCCTCCCATCAGGCGGGGAAGGGAACTGAATTTGACGCATTCAGAATCTCTTAAGAGATCTACGTAAAAGTGGGCAGAAGTCACTATTTGTTTTCTCTCTTCTGAGATGCTCTGGCTCAAGCAGCATGCTCCAAAAAATGTCTGTAGCACAGGGTTGTGCAACAGGACTGGGTTGTACAGGTGAACCAAGCAGAGGAAGTCTAATATGTAGACTGGACTCACTAATGAGTAAGCTAGTCTAAAGAATCAGACAAAACTAAGACATAATATGCACTTCCATAGATCAGACACTTGAGCACTTTTGAAGTTTCCCAAGCAATCAAGAATGAAAATACATTAAGAAAAAATCAAGTGTTTTCTAAAGACGCTGAATGTCCAGGAGCAATCATGATCTTCCACAAGCATCTTGTGCATTCACAGTTCACACTGGTTTCAGCAAGTCTGAAATCAAACTTCATATTGGGGAACCCTAATATGGCTTTAGATCCTTGAGTTTAATAGTTAGAGTTTAATAGAGTTTAATTGCTATTAATAGTTTTGCTATTAAATAATTAATAGCTCTGCTATTAAGCTGCATCGCAAAGGGCTAATGAACTTTGACAGAGAAAAACGAAGGGATCAGTTAAATACCTTCAGTGATACTGAACTGTGTGTCAGTACCAAGATCTTGCTCATACTGTCTTATCACACAAGTGTTTAAAGAGAAGATTTTTTGGGTATTCTTGCTGGCATCTCTTAGGATTGTTGTCTCTTGTCTGTGATGATTTTATGAAGACAAAGGGTATATTTCCTCATAACGTGGAGGGGACAAGTTACTATGGGCATAGTCTTCCAGCAGTCCTCCTGGCTCATCAGAGCTGTCTTCTGACCTGAAAAGAGGAAGAGGAGCAGATGCAAAAAGAACTTACCAAACATAGAGCATGCAAGTAATTTCAGTGCTTCATCCTGCCAGCCTTATCTGGGCAAAGTACTCCCTGGCTTCTTGAGAAAATGCTATGAGATGAAGTTTTACTGAGATTCAGCTGTTTCCTGTGTTTTTTTCATGAAGTTTAGAAGTGTCAGGAGGTGACCTTTGTCTTCACCCCGCCTATGCCTGTCACCCATATTGCTGAGGACAATGGGTCAGTCAGCAGTTTTTCGAACAGACTTTGATAAATGAACTAACAGTGACTTATGCTGTAGAAAGGATATAATGATGAGTAATTCCTATAATTACAATATTTTTCATTAGAGGAAAGAACTATAAAAAATTATTTTGTGTACAATTTGAGCAGCTCCAAACTGCTGTGCAACATCAGCGATCTTGTTTACGCCTCAAAACTACAAAAAGAGGAAGGACTGGAAGGTTGTTACAGCAGGAGAGGAGCATGTTGTGACCAGGCGTGTTCAGGAGGGACAGCATCTAGTACCAGAATGATTCTTGCATTGTTGCAGAAATGCTGCTTGTGTGCTGACTCGTGTGTTGTGATTGTGTTTGAGTGGAAGCCTCTGGCTGTACACATAATAACATAAAGGTGGTAAGATAAGCATAAAAAACCCTCCACAAACAGGAGCATATATATCTTAAAAAGTAACAAGACATTTAGTTGACTGAAAATTGAAAGGCATTTATAAGTGAATTTAAATTGTATAAAAACACTTTCCAGGAAAAGTATGTTTCCTTACTCAAGAAAAATTCCTAACAAAGACAAAAAAAGTCTGAGGAAGGATAATACCCTGAACTAGCTGTAGCTTCCTATGAAACCATACATGGTACTTAAAATATTCAGAAGCCTGTGTCCAAGCACACTAAGGCATTTCAGAAGACTTACCTCTGATTCCTGGTATTCTCTGCAGGATAAGCAGTGTAGTTCTCATCTCCAGTAAAAGCCAGGTTATCCAGGGCATAGGCAGGGCAGAAGTGAGGAGAACCCGGGCTGAGAACCGGCGAGGTGCTGGGGGAAACAGCACCACAGCAGCTGAGCGCTGGGTGAAGGTAGCCGGGACTCACAGCAGCACCTTCCTGGGATGGGTACGGTGGACGGATGTACTGCACCACTGTGGCACCATGGAAAGTTATAGGCTGGTTAATGCCAGTGAAGACAAAGGACTGTCCGCTTGCAGCCTGGTCAAGCTCCGATGTATTTTCCTCTCTTTCCTTACAGGGCTTGCATGTAAGCATGTTAAATTTACAAACAGCAATCAGAATAAAAGTCACCCCAACAGACAGCAGAATAGGCCCTAGTAACTGAGTCCACTCTAGGTGAGTAATGCCGTCATATTTTATCCATCCCATCACAGTGAAAGTGATCCCCACCAGTCCCAAAAACACACCTGAAAAGAGCAGAGTGGTGCCAGCTTTATCCCCATCTGACACCAGGGCATCAGATCTGTTTGGCTGACAAGGAGTGACAGAAAACACATTCAAGGAGAAATCTTCTACATTGTTGTTGTTTTGCTCCATTACTGAGTATAATCTATCCTCTCCCTCAAGAGAAAGGGGGCTTGTAAAGGACTTGGCACAGCATTTAAAGTCGAAGGTTCAGGTTAGTTATACAAGAACTTTGTGGGTTATGGTTAACAGAGTCCATCATGTGAAAGAATAAACTTTGCTTGGAAGAATAAAGGTCTGGGAAGTGAAGCCTGAAGCCATTACTAAAGATTTCTTGAATTGCCACCATCACTTCCGAAACGGCTTCACCCCTGCATGGCTGCCCGTCTCTTTGTGTTTCTTCTTCTTTAATTTAGCACCCATGATACTGTGCCCATTCTAGACAGAAGAAAAAGCAAGCTGGAGCTATCACAGCTCTTCCTTGGCCCCAGCTAGCTGATGCATCCAACATATGGACAGCATATGTTTAGTCAACAGCAGTGAGGAGATCCTTGCTCTCCACTTCCTGCTCCATTTTCTGCAGGAAAATTCCACATGGCCATTGCTAGGAATGCTTTTCCATGCTCTGAAGTGAGACATCTATAGTCTGGACCTCTGCTGCAGCTCATTTTGCAGTTCATGGTTTAAAAATATATCAAAGTAAGTTTTCTGATACTTTTCTGGGACAACCACTAGGTGAGCAGGAGGGTAAGTGGCAACAGGATGGTGAGCACTGAACAGCCTGGGAGAGCTGTTGGCTGTGGGAGAAACGTTATTTGAAGCCAGCCAAAGTTTTCCAGCTGGTTGAAGGTAGCATAATTACCCTGTAATTTCCCCTTAATTGTGAACATTTTTTGTTGTGGGATTTCCACACCTTCTTCAAAGTTCATACAGAATAATGCCCAAAGACCCTGAACAGCACATCACAGCAGGAATGAGGAAGCATCTCCTGTAATGCTAAACTTGACAGAGTGAGAAATCTTATCCTGCACTCAAAAGTACTAGGCTATTTCTTCATATCACAATGAATTGTTCTCCTGAACTTATGTCTCATATATTAAACAGACATTACTGAATTTTGAGATTTTCTGTTTCCTAACAGTTTCAGACTAAAGTAATTGCTGTCTGAGTGTTCTGGTAGAAGGTCTTTGTATAATTTCTTAAGGAGGAAAATTCTCCAACTACTCTGTCTGTTTTGACTAGCATGACAGGGTACTACACACAGGACATTGATTACTGCTCAGGCAGTAGAACACATAATGCTATTTCCTGCTACCAGCAGCTCTGGGGAATCAAGCTTATCCTGAGACTTACAAGATTAAAAATAGCTCTAGAATTAGAAAATTCACCTTTCAAACTGCTTCTTCAACGTTAGTAAACGTGCCTTTAGTCTACTGTGCATTCACATCACACAGTGTAACAACAGCTCTCTTCTGGAAAGGGCTACTCACCAAATTTGGCACCTTCAGAACTGATGCTGAATGCAATTGCAGATGTCTTTCTCATCTTTTAGCGCACAGACCTTGAGGAAGGATTCCTTAAAAAAACCAGCTGTGAAATTTCCAAACTCAGCATTATTAAGTCGCTCCTATTACCCAGGGTGTCAACAAATTTTCTGACAAATACACTCAAGATCAGCCTATCCCACAACAGTAAGTCTGGTCAGGATTCTCTGCACCTCTTAGCAAAGAGATCAGTGCAGTGGTTTTGACTGATGACAACTAAACTAGAAAGTGCTGAAATACTAGATAAACTGTCCTTGTACTGGTAAATATAGCCAAAGTCTAAGTCTCCTTCAACCTTACATTAGTGAAACTTAATGGAGTGAACTGTTACTGCTCTTTACAAGTCAGATTTTTCCACACCATGAATCATTCTTGCCACTGCTGAATCTTTCAGACTTTCCAACATCCTTTTAAAAGCAGCACTATATTATAAGAGCTGTCTAGCTAATAGTTTATACAGATCTTACCTTGCTCCTTTCATTCATTCAAGAACTCTGCAATGGCTATTTGCAATGGGATTGTGCTGCAGCACTTCCTCAATGCTATGGAATGGTCCTTAGATCCTGTCTGGAATCAGAATTTTCCGAGTTGGGTGTTGTGTCATCCCACGGCTGTCTCTTTGCCTCTGGTCTAGGACATGACTTCATGATTGTTGAGAAAGTGCACAGTAGAGCTGGAGAACACAGGCTTCTTTTTTTCTTTCCAAAGCTACATGGCACTTGAACTTTTAAAACAGGATGGAAAACACTCTCCACTTGGTGTGCTAGGATCTACATTAAAATTACTCCTTTCCCTGTAAACTGTCCCCTCTTTGTAAGACAATTCCCTCTATGCCTCCCCATGTTTCTCCAATTATTTGCCCAGAGAGTGGCAATGCTGCAGTCAGGCAGCTGTCAAGGTCTTAAGAGATTACTGGATCACACTGATTTTTTTAAGACCAGTGCTTTTCTTTGCCAGTAAGTGTATGTTCTGGGGACTCACCCAAAAATGCTGATTTACTAAATACATCCCTTTTACTTGGTATGAATCCTAAGCAAAAGAGTTTTGTGAAACAGAAAAATTTTTTTTGAAAATTGGACAGGGCTGCCCAGCTCAGAATGAGTGCTGTTTTCAGATCTCACGACAGTTTTGTTCACATCTGCTTCAGACCTTACCCTTGAAGACAAGCACTGCTTTGCTTTCTGTTCCTCCACCTCATTTTCTATTACCAATGCAGACTTCCCCTGCAGTGCTCGCTGCTGGAAGCAGGTGCTCTGCATCCTCTCAGTTCTCTAACCTGTTTCAAGAGTCATCCTAGTGCACACTGACAGGCCATCACTTAGCCCTTTTTTCCTCTCCTTATGTTACTATTTTTACATAGTTGTTCACATTATCAGCCTATTATATAGTAAGGTTTTATTTTCTTACAAGCCATAACGTAACCAGGGACTTAGTCAAAGAACACGCAAAAGAAGATGCATAACACATGGTGTTGCACATTGATTAGCTTTAAAATGAGTAAGTACAAATTATCACTCCATAATGCCACATTCAATTGTACGGAGATTAAGGAGCTAATGATTTGACTCAGTGGGACCTTTTCCTAGAGAAAGGTAACTGCACATGGCATCTTTAGTGGAAAACATGAATTACGTGTCTAAGAGCAGTACATGAAGAACCACTGTGAGTGGCCCTTTCACCTCTGGACTACTGTACTGCCAGGCTCAAAGCATAAATAAATTGTGAGGAGCAGGTTCAGCCAGCTGCCCACAACTGCATTTACCAGCAAAGTGGCTTTCTACGCTCCAGGGAACATTGTCTTGTGAGCAGGCACACCAAAACGAAGGTATTTCCATGCCTAATTGTTCAGAAGCATGCATGTGTGATAGTGGGAGGAGCACTGATCTAGATGAAGTCTGGCATGTTCACTGCAGAAATGTGGAGGTATTGGTCTTTCAAGTTATGACTCTGAAGAGATAGGATGGAAAAGGAATAAATGGATACAGCAACACAAACCACAAAGGGCAAGGATGGGGTGGGTGCAATCCAGCAAGTGCTGCTATCCCAAAAACATAGCAACATTGCAAAGACCTGTGCAATCTCAGTTTTTCAGATGAGTTAACTGTTCATTTTTTTAGCTGCTGGTGCTACAGGAAGAAAGACTTTTCCTAGAGAAAAGGCATTAATTTATATTTCTTGTCAATCCCTCTCATCTCCAAAGGATTGCAGTGTTGCATTTAGAAGCAGAGCAAAGTCAGTGCAGGCAGCAAGGAAGAGAGACCTTAACTTCACTTAGAGAGGGCAGGCAACCCTTACCTCCCACTTTGCCTGTTTAAGTAAGTGTGAATCAGTAACCAACTTGATTTGCTCCCTAGCATTTGTATGTCAAACACTTAAGCTAACCTTAGGGAAGAAAGCGGGTTATAGCACCATTAGTGGGACAGTAAAGTATCTCACTTCCTCAATAAAAATGCTATTCTGTATTATTTTAAGCTACTTTTATAGTTTTACAAGGTGTTGCTTCCTTTCTAATATAGACATTTCACTCCTACTCCCAACATCAAAAATTCCTCCCTCTAATGCCATTCACCCAGTGGTAGCCTTCAGTGGTGAAGGCAGACCTGCTAGCCTCTTACTCATGTTTTTTAACCTTGCTGCAACAGATTTCAACAACACAGTAGGCAAATATTGTGGTACTGGCTATGTTAACTCCTTCAGTGCTGAGCAGTTTATGGAGATGCACCCAGCACATCCACTGAGTTTTCAAGTAATGATTTTCTAAGTCAGAAATAGAAGATGCTAATACAGCTGCAAACTGATCTATTTCCTAAGCATCTTCTCAAAATTATACAGAGATAAATTCTGGTTTCAATCCTTGTTTTCAGGAGTAACACCTATCCTTCCCAGGAAACTCAGGTGCTGAGTCTGAAGTCAGGTCAGCAACTTTCTGAACCATGGCTTCCGTGAATACTGCTTTTTTAGAAGTAAAGTGATCCACGCTGAAGACTCTGCAGTAGATGATCAAAACCCAACAACCTTGAAGGAAAACAAGATTATGTCTCTCTTACAGAGGACTCAGATGAGTCAATATATTCTGCTTGATTTGTCTGGTCTCTTGGGTACATCTTGGGAACATCCACCTGAGCAAATTGCAGGCAGCAGAAAAGGTTAATATTTCTGCAGTTTCCCACCAGAGGCAACTGCTTTTTTTTTTTTTAAAGATGGTGAGATATTTCCAGATTTGTTTAAACCCCAGCTTCTGCTCTTGTTATGTAACAGAAGGATAAATTGAAAGAGAAACAGGTTCCTTAGGTATGTGCAAAGCTTTGTATGCATGAATCATGCACAGCAGTGGGCCCCACTGTTTAAACAGTAGAAGCAAAAGCTAAAAAAAATAATCCTAAAGATAGCAAACTATAGCTTGTATTGCAGATTGCATACAAGGAGCAACATCCCTGAAAAACTCACTAGGTAAAAAACGTTTGAGAGAAAAGAGGACAAACTGCCTACTGGCTTTTGTGGATTCCCTTTCTTCATACAGACATTTCCCATGGCTGAGTCATGCCAGTTTAATCAGCTCCCACATACTAAATCCCCCTCTGTGCCGTGTTTGCTCATTACTCTGCGTGCCTAAGCCCCTCAGCTCTATTGCTGGCTAAATATACCTCCCTCACTGGCTCGTTTGTTTTTGTGTGGCTGCACAAAGAGCTGTCCTAGCATGACTGAGGGAATGACACAGAACTGAAAATAAATGGCAAATGCAAGAGCCCCTGAACATCTCTGTAAAGCACTGAGCAGGTGAGAGGCATGTTCACAGAAAGGTGACACAAGGCCATCACCTTTCCCTAGGCACAGGAGGGAATTTAAGTTCTTAATTCATAGTCTGGCATTCTGTTACAGCCAAGTTCTCTGAAATTCAGCATGGTAGATGACAAGTTGAGTTGTAACTGAGGTCCCAAAGCACACAGGTGTTCAGAGACTCAGCTGAGCAATACAGTAATCTCTTGCAAAAAGTTTTAAAGTTTTCACCAGGCTGAACCAAGCCCAAAGAGTAGCTCTGCCACTTCTATTTCTAGGCATGGAATCAGGTCTGGTTTTTTCAAACTGCATTTGGAGCAAGTCATAAAATGTCTAAGATCCGCAGCAACTCAGTTCCTCCTAATTACCTTTACCTACCACAAGCTAATCCTTCAGTTTGGGAACAGGTGCAAACAAACACAGAACAAGAACCTCCATCCTGAAGGCAGGGCACTATCAGTACCCGGGGGTTGCAGCAGGATGGCAGAGCTGAGGGTCTGTCAAGTGCTGTGTCAGTTAAAAACATCTGTTGCATGGGTTTCCATGAAACTGCCTCTCCTGCATCTGCTGATAAACAATGTCTGCACCTCGAAGATACCACTGCTTTGTGGTGTTCACTCTCACACAATAAGCATTCCCTGTATAATCCACGAACGATTATATAAAACAGCAGAATAATCCCCCTGAAACCAGTCATTACCACAGTTAAACTGTTAGCCTATTAACTATCCTCAGGGCTCCCCTTCAGGCTCTTAACTGCAGCTAAAACTGATTTTCATAGGGATTATACTTATGTAAGGACCAGAGATAGTCTAAATATGGAGTGTTTATTACCAGGCAGACCAAAAGGTAACCACTGAAGCTCTTCCTAGCATCTTTGGTACCAATCTTAAGATCTCTATTTGTGAAAGCTCTCACAGTACTTGTAAAGGCAATAACTTTGCAAACAAGTATTTTCCACAAAAGTCATGCAAAAATAGAAATAAAAACACTTCCTAATTATTCTTTTTTTGAAGCTCCAAACAGATTTAATTGAAATAATCAAAAAAGTTGGTTTCTACTTAGTGCCTCCATTATAAAAAGAACAGCTATAAATAGAAACTGAAGCTGTAACAGAACAAGATGAGCATTTAATGTTCTTGCACTGAACTCCCTTCAGATTACTTTACCAGAGGCCCAGCATTTTCTAGTATCTTTTGAAATCCAAGTTCATTGCTTATTCTTCCTGATGAAAAATTAGACACAGCCAACATTATTGCTTTTATTACAAAATGTAAATAAATTCAAAAATTGTAAATATCTGTGTACATTTTAATTAAAAATTAGGTGAACTATCAGTCCTTTACGAGCTGGTGTCAGATGTGGCTAAGGAAATAGATGAAAAAGATGAGGAAGAAGATGGTGAATATTCATTATTTGTTATTGATGCTTTTTCTTCATATTTTGGTGGTGATTCAGAGGAAAGGTATAGCATTGGTAAAATATCTGAAGGTGAGCTGCTTCCAGAAATTGTATATATGGATTCATAGTCTCTAACAGCAACTGTTCTTTCATCATCAGCAAGCTGTGCTCTACAAAACACAAAACTATGTATTAGCATAATTCATTTATCCACAGTGAGTGAAATTCGACTTGATTTACATAAACATACATGTATGCACACACTTCCTAAAAAACCCTGAAGCAAAGAACTCGCATAAGCATTAGGATTTCATTCTGCTACATTATGACTCATATGAAAATTCTGTAATTTCAGATGGGAAGGGCAAAACAAGCTCCCTTCTAACCTTTCAGATCACCAGTCACCATAAGCCTGGCTTATGGGTATTAACTGCTTCTGGCTGTGCTATTCCACAACCTTACTAAATCATCTTCTGATCCTTAGGTCCCAATGTATCTTCTCTTTTGCAGTGTATCACATACATAGTCCTGTTCCTTCATGAAAGACAGTTACTAGACTTAGAACTGCATCACAAAAAATCACAATCTTTAGCCTTTTGAGATCTTGCATGAAAGGCAATCAAACTTTTATTGGGCATTCCAGCAATCCATGACAGACATAAGGAGTCGTATTCCCGCTCAGACCCAGAGAAACAGAAGCAACTGGACACGACCAGACTGCAAAGTTCCCAGTGACAGTCAAGGTGAGCAGCCAAGTATTCACTGTCCTCCTCTAACCATCACAGTTGGATCCACACTGGTTGAACCCACATTGTTCTGGCAACTTGCTCATCTTGCCCTGGAGTTGGCCCTCAGCATACTGCTTCAGCTGCTTCCCAAGGAAAGGGAAGAACTCCTCACAATTCACTACCAGAGCTGATTCTTGCTTTTGTACATACATCTGTACCCATACCAACACTGAGTGAAGAGCGCAAATACAGAGCACAGTCACATCATCTTCAGTGCTGTTACTGGTCTGTGAGGGTTTTCCAAACAGACAAATACTACAAGACAAATGCTGAGGTGCTATGTAACAGATTGCAGGAAAATGCAAGCAATGCTGGGATTAGACCATGACTCGGCTTACTAGTAGCTGTCTCACCCAGCACAGGCTGCAGCACAGTGCTTGCTGGCAGAACACTGAGCAATGCACCAAACAAGCAAATCACCTTTGTCCAGTAGGCACCAACATATGAAATGTGTATCCCCTTACCATATTTGGGATCTTCAGCCATGGCACTCTTATGAACAGCAAGGCCATTGCTTCTCTTCCATCAAAGTGCTCGGGAAGCAATTTGCACTAGTCAGGATGACCTGTCTGCCAGCAAGTGCTGAGGCATGAGAGAGCAGGATTGAGTGAAAAACCCAGAGGTGGTATCAGCTCAGCAGGTCTCTGTGAGGACACTGGCAAGCATGGAAGGGCTTCCATATATATATGCGGAATAGCTAGAGCTCCCCCAGCCAGAAAACACCACAGCACGAGGTTAGGCATTCTGGGTTCTGTATCCAAGCCTGAGGTGTTTTATCCGCCCCACTAGATACTATCCCAACAAACTGCCTCTTTGTGTACATACATTCACAAGACAGAAATCCAGACAGGTATTAAACCACATCCACATGGTTTTCCAACAATTCCAGAGATGGTGACCCCAGGATGGGCTCATTTATTAATTAATGGGCTCATTAATTAATACCCCTCATGGAGACACCCCTCCTGGGGACACCTCTCATGGAGACACCCCTCCTGGGGACACCCCTCCTCAGGGAGAGGCAGTGAGAAGTGAAAAAAGAGAGGGGGTCAAAAAGAGAATAGGG
>VZTE01004284.1:0-11722 GCA_013397775.1 Eulacestoma nigropectus
CCAACCATTTGTCAATGGTATGTCGCATAAGCCTTGTCAGTTAGGGGACAACTTCCTGATGCATATTGCTATCACTATATGGATGATATATTGGTAGCAACATCAGCCAAGGAAGAACTGCTGAGGATACAACCTTGATTGCTTGCTGCATTGCAGTCATACGGGTTACAAGTGGCCCTGGAGAAGGTGCAGCGACAACCTCCTTGGAAATATTTAGGAGTCAGGATTCTTGAACGAACCATACAACACCAAGATGTGCAAGTCCTAAATTCTATTAAGACCCTGAATGATGCTCAGAAATTGCTAGGTATCATAAATTGGTTACGCCCATATTTAGGGTTGACCACAGCACAATTGTCTCCATTATTTGATACACTGAAAGGAGACCCAGATTTAAATTTCCCAAGAACTCTGAGTCCTGAAGCACAGCGAGCATTAAACGAGGTTCAATGTGCTGTTTCCACCCGTCAAGTATATCAAGTGGATCCTTCCATTGATGTCATTGTTTTTGTTGTCATTCCAGATTTTCATCCTACAGGCATCGTTGGACAGTGGAACGAACAATGGCCTGATCCTTTGCATGTTTTGGAGTGGGTCTTTTTGCCTCATCAACCTAAGAAAACAGCATCTGCGCTGTTTGAACTAATTGCTCAACTGATTATTAAAGGTCGGCAAAGATGCCTGCAATTGATGGCCAAAGACCCTGTAAAAATCATACTTCTGGTTCAACAAGTATATTTTGAATAGTGTTTTGCAAATAGTGCTCCTTTACAGAGTGCATTGCAAAACTTTTTAGGGCAGATTGCTTATCACCTGCCCAGTCACAAATTGCTGCAGTTGGCAAAATCAACCAGTTTGTCCTTACGGCCAAAAAATAGTCATGTGCCATTGCAAGGACTTACTGTTTTTACTGATGGATCAGGAAAAATAGGAAAGGCCATTGTCACCTGGAAGGATGAATCTGGGTGGCAGACACTGGAAGGCCACGGGTCGGGCTCTGCTCAGCTTGTTGAACTAAGGGCTGTGGCCATGGCATTCCAGCATTTTCCTCATGTATCATTGAACCTTGTTACTGATTCTGCTTACGTTGCAGACATTACACAGCGCCTTGATTGCTCACTTTTAAAGGAAGTCAATAATGCTGCTCTTTTTTTACTATTGAAAACCTTGTGGTGTGCGATTCACAACCAAACGCATCCTTATTACATTTTACACCTAAGAAATCACACCACTTTGCCAGGATTTATAGCGGAGGGTAATGCCAAAGCTGGTAACTTCAGCCAAAGCGGGAGTAACTATGACCTCTTAAGAGGTCATAGTTACTAACTGGGCATAGCTGCAGAGGTCACACCTCCTCATGGTCCCGCTGGATGCCCAAAAGGGCAACTGAGTTGACCTCTGCCCCAGTGTGAGTGAGGGGGTAATATCTTTCCCTCCCTATTGCTGGACTCACCACCCAGCCGTAGTTTCACGAATCTGCAGAAACAAAATTATTGGCGCAGCCATTCGCTGTAGCCCAGAGCCTTGTCCACAGGCTCAAGTTGGACACAGTCTGCAGTCTGGTGGAGGGTTCCAGTTGCGGACTTTGACAACCCTCATGTGACTTTGACTAAATGCCATCTTTTGTCTTTACAATGGTACAATTGAGAAGCTATGGTTGAGAGCTGGTGGGGAGAAGGAGTCCATCCCGCAGATTTGGGAGCCTGTTCCTGAGGTAGAATTGGTTGTAGAAGGAGGTGAAGCCTTGTCAGAGTGGGAGGCTCCCTGTTCCAGAACCCGCTTTCCAAGACCCTGAGACTGGCAGAAAGCGGAGTTTACTAAATGGAAACATCTGGTTGCTCAGGGCCATGGTATTGAGAATTTTGAGAATGATAGCATCAGTAACAGCTGGTTGGTGCATTACCACGGCATTCCCCATAGAAAACTTATAACTGCCTTGCAACTGAGAGCGAATGTCTACCCCACACGTGAATTCTTGGCGAGGGGTAGGCATGATGTCTGCGTTAGATCTTGCAGACACTGCGGCGCTGATTATGAAACAACGGCCCATGTCATCAGGAACTGTCCAATTACACAAGATGCCAGGATTAAAAGGCATAATTCCATCTGTGAAACCCTTAGCTGTGAGGCTAAGAGGGAGGGTTGGACGGTGTTTCAAGAACCACACTTGAAGGATGAGCAGAATGAATTGTATTAGCTGGACTTGATCTTTGTTAAAGAAGCAAAGGCATTTGTAGTGGACATGACAGTGAGATATGAGCATGACAACTCATCCTTGAAAGAGGCTGCTGCCAAGAAGGCCAAAAAATATCAGCGCCTTCTCCCTCAAATTCGTGACCTTACAAATGCAACAGTCATCGAGTTCGTAGGTTTTCCCTTGGGAGCGTGGGGAAAATGGTATGAGAAGAACTCCGAGTTGCTACAGGCTCTGGGTGTCTCTAAAACGAGGCAGGGGAGGACTGCCCAGGCCCTAGCATCCAGAGCGCTCTTCTCTTCCACTGACGTACATATATTTTCAAATAAAGTTCAATTGTATGTATCTTTGAATAACTGAAGGCCCCTTCCCTGTGTGGTAGTAGCTGGACAGGGGAATTGGTTTTGGGTGGGAGGGGTTCATCCTTCATACTGTATCTGGCCCATATTTGGGCATCGAATTCGAACTGGACCAGGTGGGCGGGCCACCTTTACTTAACCCAGAACAGAAACATATAATTTTATATGTTTATTAAATAGCCAACCCTGCATGGGTGGCACCTCAACCTGATAGAGTAGCGCAAGCCAAAGCATCGCACGGCTTCTTCCATCAGAGTGCACGTACTCTGCAAAGGCAATTTTTGCTAACGCCTAATCAGGCTCATAACGTTGTTAATTCTTTTCCTGACTGTCAGTGGTTTGCCACACCTTTACCAGCAGGCGTTAACCCCAGAGGTCTACAGACCTTGCAAATTTGGCAGACAGACGTTACCCATATTGCTGAATTTGGTCGTCTCAAGTACGTGCATGTTTCTACCAATACCTTCTCCTCTGCTATGTGGACATTCGCACATGCAGGAGAAAAAGTCGTGATGCTATTGTACATTGGTTGCTGGCATTTGCTGTTTTGGGCATACCTTCCTCTGTGAAAACTGACAATGGTCCTGCCTACGTCTCCCAAAAGACACGGCAGTTTTTACAGCTGTGGGGTGTGACGCACAAATTTGGTATTCCCCATTCTCCCACAGTCAAGCTATTATCAAGCATGCTCATGGTCTTCTAAAATGTGTTTTGGAAAAACAGAAAGGGGGAATGACTGGAGAAACCCCACAGAGATGGCTGGCAAAAGCTCTGTACACAATCATCTTACAGTGCCACTAAATTCTAATAATCCTGTTCTTTTGAATCATTTTTTCTCATTGCAGTCTACAGGTGAGACACATCTACTCCGAGCAAAAGTATGGATATGAGATTTAATCACTAAGAAGTGGGAAGGCCCGTGGGACCTTGTCACCTGGGGGCACGGGTATGCTTGTGTTTCCACAGATACTGGTGTGCGTTGGATACCTGCGAGGTGTGCTCACCCTGATCTGCGACATCAAAGGCATCATGAAGCCAATGAGCAACCTTCAGAAGATGACGACAGCGTGGATCATTTGTTGGATAGTCCTGCTTCAGGTTGAGACAGAGCAAGGACTCACCATATTACCCCTGATACCAAAAGATAATGTGTGGGTAACCCTTGCCGATGCACTGAACCAATCATCCTTGTGCCTGTCTCTTGCAACACCACAATCGCCTTTTCACACGTTTGGTTGGAGTACCGGTCAAACCTTCTTTAATAGTTCAGGAAACCTATGGCCAGGCTCCTAAAACTGCTTGTAGTACTACTTTGGAAAAATGCCTTCATGAAATTGATATGTGGGATGATAGACTCCCTGTGACCCTTGAGCCACAAGAAATAGATATTTTGGGGTCAATAAGAACACCAGTGTGTGTCTTTTTTAATTACACACAAACGTGGTGCCAGAAGAACTCACGTTGTCCCAGTACCCAAGATGTATCACCTGCAAATTCCATATTTCAAAATGTCTCAGCTTGGTGCAATTGGAAGATTTTAGATCATACTGGTGTTACATACTACCAAGCTGCTTCAGACAATTCTCCACGCAAATTGCCTCGAGGAATATTCTTCATTTGTGGAGATCGCGTGTGGCCTGCACTACCCTCACATGCTTTTGGTGGACCACGTGCTATTGGCCACCTGACTATGCTTGCTCCAAACTTAATTTTGCCTTTAAATCACGTGCACACAATCCATAACAAACGGTCCCTACAATCTTTTGCAAAAAACCCCGATGATAACTTAGATTTTGGGGGGTTAGAAAAACGTGTTTTATCTTCTCTTTTTGTTCCTGGAGTAGCAGCTGCCAAAGCATTAGGACTGTTAGACAAGTTAGGTTGTTGGCTTGCTAAACAGACTAATGCCACTTCACTTCCTTTAGCAGGATTGTTAACTGACATTGATTCCATTAGACACGCCACTCTACAAAATCATGCGGCTATTGATTTCTTGCTGTTGGCTCATGGACACGGTTGTGAAGAATTCGATGGCATGTGCTGCATGAATCTTTCTGACCACTCTAAATCAGTGTTTGTTAATATCAAAGAACTGCAAATAAGTGTTTCAAAGCTAAGAAAGAAGAGTGAGTCCAATTGGTTCAATGCTCTGTTTGGTGATTGGCAACTTGCTAAATGGGTCAAAGACTTCCTGAAAATGGGATGTTTGATTGTGATTGTCAGCTTTGTCATTTTACTCTTTGTGCTGTGTTTGTTGTCCTTTCTGCAAAGGGCCCTTCAGAGGACCATAAACGCTGCATTTCTGGTTAAAAAACAGAAAGGGGGAATTGTGGGAATTAACAGCAGGTCAGCAAGCCTGTCTGGTTCCGACACTGATCTTAGCACAATCCGTTTGTACCCGTGAGAAGCTGTGAGAATTTTAGTGTCAACAGAAGCAAGAAATATAAACAACGGAGAGAGAAAATAGCAACAAGGCTGCACCTGGTGTTTTCTGAATGCTTAGAATGCTTAGAATGCTTAGAATGCTTATGCTATAAGTAACCAATAATAGTATGTTGTAGTTAAATAATAGCCAATGAATCTGTTGTAGTAGTTAAGCAACCAATGTACAAGTGACATGAATGACAAACATGCAGAAGAGTATATATGACACTGGCTATCTGAAAAATAAAAAAACTTCACTTTATCTGTACCCGTGGGGTTCTGTTATGTCGTGTTCGTCTCAACAGCGACACAGGACTGCTCTAAAAGTTTCTTTGCATCGTTAGTTTTCACTGACCTCAGGATGCATAGGGTCTTCCAGTATGTCCTAGGATCAGTGTGTTTCCTTAAAAACATACATAACTATGGACTTATTACTAGGAGAATTAAAACACAGATCTGATAGCTAGAAGCAAGAGATTTGACCATTTATCCTGGATAAGCAATATGATTCTGGAACATGTACTATCCCATCTGTAATGGGTTGAAACTGAGTTGATTGACAAGCTTTTAAGCCAATGCTCTTTTGCAAATTTTGCATATTTAAACCCCATGCAAGGGCGGGAAGTTCCTCTTGTTCCCGGTCTCCTGCTGGAGAAGGGGGGGCCTCCGAGCCTGCATGGGGCCTCCGGGCCTGGCCCAGGCCCCTGCCTGCCTCTCCCTCACCCCTCTCCCTTCCCCCAGAGCTGCGGGAAGCTAAACTATCCATGGACTGCCCCATAGCCAAATTCATCCAGATCGGCTTCTGGAGAAATCAGGAGGGGCCTCCCCTCCCCCTTCATGCAGCCCAGGGGAGCCTCCTTTCTCCCTTCATGCAGCCCGCGCAGACCCAGCGGGAGCTGGCGTAAGCCTCCTTTTCCAGCCTGCACAGCTCGCACTAAACTGAACATCAGCGCAGCCTGTGAGGGAGAAGAACATAGTGGCTGCATGGTCAGGAAGAAAGAGAAAGTAAGTCACGTGAGATGATGCTAAGATGGCGGGGGGGGGAAAAGGGTGTGTGCGTTCCGGCGCCAATCTTAAAAACCCTTCTAGCAGCTGTGGAAGACTGAACTTTTTAAATCATCTTAAAAGTATGGGGAGATGAAAATCCATGCCTGTGAAAATTCATGTTGCAGCCTGTGAAGATGTAAGAAAATGCCTATGCCAGGCGATGTAGTTGTAACGCAGCTTTTAGAGGTTTGTGAAGAAGCAGAGAGCCTTTGTGTTTAAGCTGGAATAATTCATGTTTAAAAAGAGACTGGAAGCAGAGAACCTTTGTGTTTGGGCTGGAAGAATTCATTTTTAAAAGGACTTGTGACCCCATGTGATGGCCCATGATTGCAGTATGAATATACTGTGGAATTTTCATGGGAGAGATATTTCACTTCAGTAGATGGTTTCCGGGCAGACTACTGAGTTGTGAAGGATGTCCACGGCATAGCAGAAGGGAACCCTTTTTCCCTAAGCATAAGAAAGAGACTTTTAAGGACTGCAACACTGACCAAAATTGTTACCCTTTGTGCGAGGTGGTAAAGGAGGGGGGAATGCTGGAGGGAGAAAAGGGAGGGGGGAAGAGGCTTTTGCTTGGGGAGTGCTGGAGGGAAGAGGGTTTTTCTTTAACTTCTTATTATTTCTTGTTACTTTTAACTCTGTTAGTAATAAACTTCTTTATAAAGTTTTAGGCCTCCTTTGCATTTCTTCTAATCCTTATCTCACAGAGTGAAATAGATCTGATCAAACCACTACACCATCTAAACCTAAGGCACACCTGGAGGGGCCTCTCTGTATTAAAACATGCTGTATGCACATCTAGAAGGAACTTTCACTATTTTGATTTGATAACTTCAGCACGCCAGTCTATCAGCAAACAAAAAAAACCCTTTCATATGTCTTCAGCAAATCCCCAACCCTGCTTTGCTCACTGAACATTTTTCAACCATGCTAACAACATTTTATAAGCAGGGCAATATAGGAATATTTATGTGAAAAATCAATCAGTCATACAGTTACATTAGATAGTGTTAGGGTTCACTAAAACATTTGAGATTTCAGCTAAATGGCTAATTGCCTTATATAGTAAAAATTATTATTTGTTTCAGGAAGGAGAAATAAAATTTTTTGAATTGGCTAAAGATGCAAAAGCACTCTGTCCTCTGGCTCTTGCTCAGCAAACCTGAGTGGCAGCAACTATATGACAGCCTAAGTTTTAGTTCTGACTTATCCAAGTAGGGAAAAAAGTTTTTGCCACGCTCAGAGCTAGTCTAATTCTGCCAGCAGGGAAGACAAAAAATTTTTCTTAATTCAGAAAATCCTAATATATGTCTTGGTTTGAAAGACAGGTGTCTGTTAAGGAAGGCAGGAGCCTCCCTTGGAATGGAAAATGCAACCCCCTTCCCTCCAAATGATTATAATTTTTGAAATTAAGGGGCTCTCAGGCACAGATATGGGGAATAGGAATAACAGTTCTTTACTAATATATATGTATATAGAGAGAGAGAGAGGCAAACAAACAACACTAACTGTGGCCGCAATAACAAACAGAACCAGGAACCCAGTGCCCGCCTTCCCTCGGCTGTTTGGGGAGGGTGCGATGGTTCCCTCGTGGCTGCAGGGGGCGCCCCAGACTGAGCTCAGGGAGCACGCGGTAATGGCGGACGAGAAGCTCGCCTCACAAACCCCAGGGGCAGCCGGTCCCGGAACAGCAGGGACGAACACACAGAATCCCGGGTGGCAGGCGAGATGTATCAAACTCCAGAGCTGCAGCGGGAGCCCCGGGATGTCTCAGCAGGCAGGGGGTGCTGGGCTACAGTGTAGCGAAGGCTCGGAGCAGCAGCAAAGGAACGGCAGCCGTGGCCCGGCTCCCAGCAGGGCAGGGAAAGGCGGGCTTGGGATCCCGGGGGCTCCTGAAGCACTCGAGCAGATGGGTGGAAGGAAGGCAGCAGACAGCAGAAGCCTGTAGTAGTGGCGAACTCGCTCCACAACGACAGCAGCTCCTCTCCCCCTCGAATGCCGGCAGGACAAGAGAGCGAGGGACCCCACCCAACCCCTTTTATCCCGTTCAAATNACCCAACCCCTTTTATCCAGTTCAAATCTCGCGACCTCTCTGCCCCACACGAGAAAATCCCAGGTAAAAAGAGGCTGGCCAGCTAGACTCCTCCCCCTGTGGCCCGGTCTTTTGTCTCTTTGGCAGCTTGTATGGGGAAAAATTCTTTGAGAGAAAAAGAAAACAAAAGGAGATGTCCTAAAACCCCAACATATATTAAAGACCGTCCCATCAGCTTAGTGTAAAAGCCATAATATGACCCCTACTCTCTGACTCCAGCTACTAGTGTTGATACAGGTAGAAACATAGAATCATAAACCATCCTGACCTGGAAAGGACCCACCAAGATAATCAAATTCCAACTCCTGGCTCTGCACTGGACAGTCCCAAGTATCACACCATGTGGCTGAGAACATTGTCCAAATGCTTCTTGAATTCTGGCAGGCCTATGTGGCCCCTCTATCCCAGAAGGACCTTTGTCCATCTCATCAGTCAACAGTCCTGGTTCCAGGGCCTTATACCTGCTGTAAAAGTGCCAATCCTATTCGTCAACATCTAATTTTCAGGAGAAGGAGCCTTCCTCCTAGTACAGGCAGCGACCAGCTTCCAGCCTTCAAGTTCAATAGGTCCTTGACTTTTGACTAACTACTTGACTCAAGTTGGACTTAATTTTGTAAAACAAGTCAAAAAGGGTCAGGTTCAAACTGAGACAGAGCTAGGGCTGGATTGATTCTAGTTTGCCAATACTTCCTTTTCTTTCAAATTCTCCATCAGAGAAGCAGAAAGCCCTTGAGCAAAATAAGTGCTTTAGAAACAAAGCTACCATATTTGTCAAGGACATTTAGTGATGGCTCAATCTGTCAGTAAGATTCCCCATTGTCCTTTATACAGGCAAAGCTTTCAAGCCTTACTAATTAAGCCTACAGCCACAAGATTATACTAAAAGGTGAGCTCTCAAAAGGAATTAATCTATCCAAGCCATTTAAAATGCATCTACACAAATCAGTCCTTCAAATAATAATGGAAGAGGAAAAGAACAAGCATATACTGCATACACTAACAAATTGCCCATTTCTCTGCCTAGAGGAATGAATATACACTCTAGATTACTGATGCAAGTGAAGAGACGCCACTGTAACTTTCTGAGCTTCAGTGTAGAACAATCGCTAAAGAGAGTCTATGAAATAGCTGCATGATTGAGAGCTCAGTCTTTAAATGGTCAGTTTTGGGGAAGAACATCCCTTTGATCCAACTGGCTTTCCATTCCAGCACTACGAGCACGAGCCTCTTCCACTATCAAGATGGGTTATCACATGGTCTAAAAACATAACAGCATTAACATCAGTGAGCAGAAATTACTCTGCTAATAAAACCCAACACAAGCAAAAGGCAGGATACTTCTATGAAGGATAGTGGTAGCAAAACTCTCTGGTCCCCTCTCAAGTTTGACATTTTTCAGTCAATGATGCCAATTTCTACTGAAAGTCAACACTGAATTTCCTCTCAGAAGAGTAAGGATTTTTACTAAGTACTGTTGATACTTTAGGGCACTATATACTGAAAAAGTTACTATAAAAGAAATCTTATAAAATCTTTAGAAGTCAGTATGGACAAAACATTAAGTTACTGCTAGACTAATCAAGAAGGATGAATGCAAGAGACAAAAATAATCAGCTACATGTGTACAGAGTGTATGTCTAACTTTAAACATGTTCCTAACTTTCTAACGTACAGTCGAGGAATCTGAAGGTCAATGTTGAGAGAAACTTTCATTATAGAGAGCTATGAGCTTTAATCATCAAAAATTATACCAATTTTGCATAGAAGAATCAGCATGAGAAAGACCAAGGAAGAAGGCAAGCAAGCATAATAGCTTGGAGAGGCAGACCAAAGAAATGTACCTGTTGTGGGGGTATATTTCTTAGCCACACAGGGTATGCTTCACATACGAGTTAGCCAAGCAATTACATGACAAGAAGGCCTCTTTAAGCAGAGGGAAGGACACAGATTATTTACAATTTTACTCCTTTTTGTCCTGGAAAATGATATTGTGTTAATTATTCATTTTCCTACACCAATCTGAGCGCAATCACTGCTGCTGCAGACATGAGGTTTTAAGGCTGAAAACCACAAAGCTCATTGTGAGAGAAAGCGTATTTTATTGGATCACCTAAAAGAGCTGAAGGGAAAAAAAGTATGCTATTATCTTAAAAAAAAACAGTTCTCAAATGTTTTGCCTTTTCTCTAAATGGTCTATTAAAGATACTACCCTTTTCCTTTTAAAACAAGGGCGCTTATATACAGGTGACATGTGATCATCCTCTTGAATACATGGTTAGAGACTTGCAAAGTTTTGAGTAGTAGCTGCATACAGAAACAGATTGCAAGAGGTATCAGTACTAGCACAGCCTTTACTAAACCTCAGGGCTTCAAAGTAGAAGTGATACTGTGAATGCTTTAGACATAAAAAAGCCTGCAATGTTTTTGGATGCTACATCTGTCTAATAAGAGGCCACAAAGCCACATGAAACCAGTCTTTCTTGGGTATAATGTTTATCACCATACCTGTTTACTACTGGAAAGTCAACAGCGGTAACCTGCTGCAATAAATCGCACTAGCAAATAGGGATAAAAGCTTCTCAATCTGGTTGTGTTAAGTGTTCTTTACATAAGCTCCTTCTATTGATATTTTTACTCATTCTCCTTCACAGGTTTTAAAAATTATGTTCACTTTTGTACTGTGCTGCTAAGACTAGGTGTTCAGTTGTTGTTGTACTCCCAAACATGAGGTCTTTATCATTGCATCTTCCCAGCATCGTTCCTAACACTACACCTGCTCTTTGGTCTCATGAGCAGATTCCTTTCTTCCAGTTATTTTAATACTCGGTTTTATGATTTGAGACAGCAAATAGTAGAGTTGGTCAAAACAAGGGTAAACTCCTCATGAAAAGACAAAATAAAAAATCTGAATGACAGATAAAAATCCAAATGTCAAACACTTCTATTAAAACTAGTCTAAGAGCTATGGAATTTCTCTTTAAGTCCCTGTTTCTTCTTAAATCCTTGGGGCTAAGTGTATAGAACAGATGCTGGGACTAAGAAAGATGAGAATGACAGGCAGTTGTTACCATGCTTTTTATGCCTTCCTAACATCTGAAACCCAGGATTAATGGCTGTCACTAAACTGTCATTAAAGAGAAGCGGAGTTAGAGCCATTACTCATTCAACACCCCTTAATATGAGGTATTTACAGCTGCAATCTGTCTCCAGTGTCCCCTCCCGATGGCAAAACCTGCAAGCTAAAACAGTAATACATCCACAGCTAATTATTAACCTCTGTACTAAAATTTTACTTTTTCCAGGGGACATAAATTTTCTTTTACATTACATATAGAAAAACTGATGTCTCTTAGCTGAAAAATATTCATTTTGTATAGGTTGAAGAAAACCCTATTTCAAGATGTATTTCATTATAACTAATTGAGAAAAAGATTTCTCGTTTCCTCAAACAGAAAAAACAAGAGAAAAATAAAAGAGAATTCAAAAAGCGTTCTTCACTGTAAACCGAACAAGTAATCTTTGCTTTATTTTCTCTATCATATATCCACGGTGAAATATTCTGAATAAAACAATATATTTTCCTAGTGAAAGGAATGAGAGACTTG
>VZTE01004285.1:0-10621 GCA_013397775.1 Eulacestoma nigropectus
GCCATCTCGTAACAATCCTGATATAATACAGTGCTGGTTTACAGATGAACTCTGTGTAAAACAAATTTGAGATGTCCTTCAAGAGATGCTTGTAAACAAGAGATTTGTGGTCTGTATTTTGACAAGATCTGTCGAGTTTTTTGGGAAGGGGGTAAACTGGATTCACCAGTTCTGCTGGTGAATCACAGGCATCCTTTACAGACCATCAGTGTGGCATGAGCTTGCTGGATCAGCAACTGCCTCAGATGCAAGAGTCATTTAGTTACTGGCATTTGGTAGCAGTTCTCGCTGTGTCACATTAAAATATCCCGTGGACAAGGTTCTACATTGAGGCTGAGGCAGGGGAGATGGGGGTTAGGCCCAAAATCTTTGCAGTGTTTCACTTTCTGTTCTAAGTCAGAACTTGGTTCTGTGGCACTTGAAACAAACTTTTTAAGAAACAGCTTCGAACCAGCCTGGCTGTAAACAATTCCTTTTCCCTCTCACTGCTCCTTATGCAATAGGATCTGCATTGTCACAGTAAACCCTGAATATTCTCCCTTAATGTCACAAAAGTAAGCAACGAGAAGAAACCACTACAGTTCTAAGAAAGGTTCATATATCTGAACATCGTATTTCTGGTCCTTCTAAGGTATATAGTCATTCCTGGGATTACAGGTTAAACGCAACAAGCCAACACCTTAGTATTGAGTGTGAAATACATAGGAATGTTAATGTATGATGCTGTTCTGCCTTTACAGTGTGCGCTTCTAAACCAATTACATTTCCCTTTCTGAATAAAGTTGTTTTTGTTGGTGGTGGCAGTGTCAAGTTCATGTCTGGTAACTGAATTCATCTTAAGATACTAACATTCGTATCTGCTGTATATCCTCATCTAGATTAAGAAAAGGTGGACTGTCCTTTGCTCTTTAAGATATTCTTTTTGCTGAAATGTACCCATTTGCCTTGTGGAGCTTGGTTGGAGCTGATTCAAAGGTATATACTCATTTTCCCAGCAAGGCTGGCATTTAATGCTGAAATCTGTCCTTAGCAAAAAGGTAACCAAATGAGGGCTGAAGGCTGGAATTCCACAGAAAAAGTGAAGACACTTAAAAGGTGGTTTTTTGATGTGATAAAAGTTGTCAGTGGGAACAGACTTCTGAACTCTCACCTTTCCTTTGGCTGTCTAATAGTCTGATTTTCATCATTCTTTCAACTAACTTGGGATTGTTTGCCACTTGCTAGAAGGATGTGCTGCTAGGTTTGACAGGCCTCGAGAAGGCTTCAGGTGAAAGAAAAGAAGGAGTCTTTATTCTCTGGCATTGCAGCTGCACAAGGAACGGCCAGCACTAGGTGTGTTCCTCATCACTAAACGAACCCTTTTTCATGAGACAGCTATGCAGACTGTGCTGGAATAACTTAAAATAGCATATGAGCTCCTGAACTTGGGCAAGTGCTGAGGGGCTTCTTTGTGAGCTACAGACTTGAACAATAGCAGTGCCCCAACTGAGAGTTTTGGGGGTCTTTTTCTACTTTGCTTTGAGTCTCTGTGACTAATTCTGCAGCCCTGGTTGTTCGCCCTGGTTGTAGGTGACCTAATTATGGATAGATTATGTTAATAATCTCCTTTCTCACTTAGACCATGCAGATTCCAAGTAGTAGTTAGCCCAAAAGGAATGTCTCTCCATTATATTCTGTCTTCAGTTGCAAGTGACCTGGAAACAAAACTCGACTGTAGTTTTTCCATAAGGTAATTCAGCTGTGCACATTCTTCTCTAGGCTGTTGTTTTCTTCTTTCACCTCCCTTGTTGATGAGGATCTCTGGCTGGTGATGGAAAATGTGGACAAAGGCACTTTAGAGGAGGATATTGAAGACACCTGTGGGCTGAAGGACAGGTCCTGGTTTTGGCCAGGACAGGATTAATTTTTGCAGCAGCCAGGAGGGGGCTTGGTGGAGTCCCAGATGTTAATCAGTAACACCTCAATTTCAGGACCACCTCATGTCTTTGCCAGGGGTGGGGGACGTGACTCTCTCTTCTGGGGAGAAGGAGTTCCTTCTGGTTGAGAAAACGTGGTGGACGGAGCGGTCCGGTATGTGTTTATTGTCAGGGCATTTCTGTGTAACCAATTTCTTTTCTTATACCTTTTATTATTGACATCAGTGCTGTTACTGTTCATTTTCGTACCTCGTTGCTGTTTCCTGTAAACTGTCCTTATCTCACCCTGTGATCTTTACCTTTTGTGCTTTCAGCTGGAGGGGGGAGAGGATGTGGCAGCGTGGTAGTGGGAGTACTAAATTGGAGAACATTCCTAAAGCACGCAGCCTTGACTGATGCCCGGTATGTGGCACAAACGGTTGAGATAAGAACAGATCTGCCCAGAGCAGGTCGGACACCAATTTGATGTAAGCATTTGTTGTGTTAGGTAGGGAGCCACTGGTTTTTGAGAAAGGAAAGAAGATAATCCCGATCCTTCTGAAATCTGTGCTGTGTTGCAAGTGGTGCTTACGCTGAAGCTTTCACGTGGGCTGAGCCATGTCAGCAAATGCACTTTTGGAAATGAAACACTTGAAGCAAAGCTGTTCTTAGAAGTTGTATTGAACAATACTGTGACTACTGATATTCCAGCCATGCTCTCTTTCTAAAACCAGGGACTGCCTACTGTGGAGAAGGTCGTGTGAGCCCTAACATTAACATATGCAGCTTCTTCCAAGTAATTTGCTGGGAGAACAAAGCTCTGAAGGACTTTTTCAACCCCATCCAGTTGGTGTTCTTTGGCTTTTAAAAGATCTGCATATCACAAGTGTCAAAATTCTGCTTTTCTGTAGGACTTAAAGCAACTTGTACTGCCTCCACACACACTGTGTCATCAAGGGAACAACCAGACCATGTCATGCAAGTAAAATAACAATTAGCTGTTGCCACTCACAGTGGGGAGCAGTCGCAAGCTCTTTCCTGTGTTGGAAGTGTGTGGAAGACCACACTATGGAAAGCCAGTGTCCATGAAGGAGACAGAGAAGTCCTGCAACTTTATTTGAAAAAAGAGAGAGAGCCCACTAGACCATACCCCATGGGGTCTCTCTTGAGGTTTTGGAGGACGCAGCTTCCTTTTATCCTAAACTCCTGGCTGCATGCTGCCCTCTTCCATTCCCCATTGGCTGAGGCACTAGGAAGGTACAGCCTTCCCAAACTGCCTACTGTTAAAAATGATGACAACTCTTATTTTAATAAAAAAAATTGTTTATTACAAAAAAATAATTTAGAAAATAACAGCATCTGAATTCTTAAAACCATAAAAAAAACCACCCCGGGAGTGCAGGATTAGAGACCCTTGGAGCCAAATTGGCTGTGTACCCACGGCAGAAATCTTCAGCACTGGCTTTACCTCAGCTAATCTGAGGTAAGGTTCGCTTAAAATGAAAAACAAGAGAAAGAGAGAAGGAGAAAGAAAAAAAAAAAAGGATGTACCACGAGGTCCCTCAATAGGGATAGGCCCTTCCCCCCCCCCTTACGCAATCCTTAGCTGCAGATCTTCACCAGCTGGGCCCGTGGGGGGAAAGAAAGAGGGGGAAGGGTTCTGCGATCTTACTTTTATACCCTCTTAGCTCTTCCCAGAACCCACCACTGTCCTGCCCCACAGCACAAGATGATTGGTGAATTCCAAAGTCCATCACAAGTCCCTTTCACCAATGGATCATTTGCTGGGGAGGGACATTGGTTTACAGAGGGGGGGGTTTAACAATTTAACTATCTTAACAACTTTAACAACTATTAACTTGGTTATGATTTTTATATGCAAAAGCCAATAACCTAATTTCATATATGACACCTACCACATATTCCCCCCTTGAACATGTCGTTTGCCTCCAAAGGCCAGAAGTTCGGGCTCTGGGCTCTGCAATAGACTTTGCGTGAACCTATTTGTCTTAAAGTTCAGGAGTTCAAACTGTAGTCAAATTAAGGCCCATTTCAAAGACATAAAAACTCATTTCTCTTAAAGACCCTCACCCACATCAAGTTGTTTGAAAGACATTAGCTCCCATCTTTCCTGTGTTGGAAGGATGAGTTTGAGAAGGTTTTGCAAGGCCTCCAAGGCTCAGAGCTGAGGTGAACACTGTGGTGGGTAAGGCCAGGACGAGCCTGCACTCCCTGCAGTGCAGTTGCACAGGGTCAGCTGCAGCAGTGGTGTTGCATCCCCTCGTTGTATTTGCAGTGCAGGAGGGGAGGGAGAAATGTGTATGTGTGATATAAAACACTGCAAAGTGCTCCCAGCTTCCGTCAGAGCTGTGACATCAGCAGGGGCAGTCAGGCCTCCTGCAGTTCTTGAAGGGAATGAGGAAAGAGCCTTACACATCAGTGGCTTTAAGCATTAATGAGTTTTGCCCTCCTTAGGAGCTGATGTGGTGGTTTGGGTTTTTGTAATGGTTTCAGACTTCTCTCAGGTTTGTTTTTGTGGCCATATTACAAGTGCCTCAGTTGAATGGTCAGCGATGTAATTGCTGTTCACTACAAGAATCAAATTTTATTACTAACTCTGCTTTGCTGGTAGACATGAATGTAAGTGCAAACTCCAGCTCTGTTCACCCAACTCCATAAACGCAGTCCCTGCCAAAAATGTAATGCAGATGGATTTTCAAAAGTAAATGGAACTAATTAAGCTGTCCTTACATAGAAAGAGATTATAATTTAGCAATGTTTCTTCTCTCACTGAAGGTGCTGTGTTTGTTGGTCCTTCGATATTTGAATGAGTGCCAATGTGTTCTAAGTGTGCTACACTTGCTTCTGAAGAAAACCTCTACAATGTAAAATATTAGTAAGTAACTGTCATAGAAGTGTGGCAGATTTCTCAAGTTACCTTACTACATTCTCTTGAAGCACATGTGCTCACATGTAGAAACAGCCAGTCACAGAGAGACTGACTCGAAGCTTGGGTGTCTGTGCTTGCCATGCACCATGTGCTTGGTGTAAAACTGCACGTGAGCCTTATGGAATAGAAACATATTAGAATGTTCTCTTAGAGTACACTCATTGAAAAATGGTCTCATTTTTCCATTAGAAAATACATAGCCATTGTCTCCTTGGAGCAACGCCAGCACTACAAGGATGACTTCAGCGCAGAGTATGAGGAATACCGGAATTTACATGTCCTGATAGACAAGAGCACCAAGAGTTTCAGGAAGTCTGATGAAGTTTCTGACTGCAGACTCCAAAGCCTAACAGGTAAAGAAGGATGAAACTGTGAAGATTGCATTTCAGCTCTCTCTTATCCCTTCCCCGAGTCCACATTACCAGCACATGCAGACTCTTCAGTGCATTTATCTATGAAATTCCATTGAGGTGGTGTTAAAAGACTCACCAGGATCAATGTCTGAGACCGAGTTACCATCACGTACCCGGAACTGCCCCGGCTTTGCTGACTGCCTCAGCATCCCGGTGAGCTGAGGGGTGCTGATACACAGAGCGGGGAGGAGGCTGGAAGTGCCTGGAAACCAGCAGCTGTCATCCCAAAGGTTTCCTGGCAGTCTCTCTCTCAGTGTTTTAACAACATAAGTCAACCTACAGCCACCACTTAACTCATCTTTCAGGTGGCTGACCCTTACTACGATTTTAGCAGAGAGGGCTGTTAAAAACCTGATACTCTGCCCGTCCAGCCTGGGCTTCTCTGGTTTGGACACAAACATTCCACATCTTTAGTTCTGTGTGCACACTGAGGCTTTCTGGATGTTGTTTATTTCTGTTTTGGCCAGACTGCAAATGTGTTTGTGAGCAGAAGGAGTATTTTAGATTCCCTGGTACTACTCAGTGAGACAAAGGGAAATTTTGCAGAATTCGCATATATGCTCAGACACTGCTTGGGCTGGGTCTGATTTTTGCAAAACCCTGCCCAAAAAACCCTGTTTGAGCTGTCTGTGAACACACAGCAAGGCGAGAGATGTCCCAGCCAGAGTCTTAGAGCATGTGCGCCTTTTGTTGCCTATTGAGAAGCTTCATTGCGTATCTTGGGTGTTGCCGGGAGCTGGGGATTTACTTTTGTGAATCTCCCAGAACAGTTGTGGTTCACAGAGAAGAAAATCTCTAGAGTCAAACTGAGTGTATTTTTAGTGTTTTAGATAAGTTCACATTTTCTGATGGTAGTGACATGTTCTTCATGTTGTCTTCATGGGGTTTTTTTTAATGAAAATGCTGCTTCACTGAGTCCTAGCAGATTATCAGCAGATACAACAGGTTATGTGTGACACCACATCTGCAGGGCATGGTAACCGCTGAGTCTGGCTCAAGGCTATTTTAGAGCAAAGGACATGAAATTCTAAACTCTGCAGAAAGGTTTGCATGCCCCAATTTGCTTTTTATTTCTTCTTTATAGGGTAGCCACAGCTACTCTGAAGTGAAGAGCAGGTGCCAGTATCTCCACAAAAAGCTGTCACATATTCAGCCATGAGTATCTGAATTTGACAAGCAGCAAGTGCAGTCCTGGCACCAGTCATCTGCTTCAGCGAGGAACATCTATGAACTCTAGATTTTTTATTTCAAACTGAAGATTAGTTCCTTTAGGATTATTTATGTTACTATTGAACAGTAGCTTATTTATTCAAAACCTAGGATTAGTTCATGTAAGATTACAGAAGTTAGTATTGAACATCTGCAATAAAGAAACTCCTTCTCTTATTGTTGCTTAGATCATATTTGAAGTGGCTTTTTTCTGGTCTGTTCTTTTCTTCAAGACTTAGGTTTGTCCACTGAAATAATCTTATCAGTCGATGGTGCAAGCCCAGTAGCTCTACTGTGATGTGCACGTTTTAAGAAAATATTGTAGCAAATGGAAATCCTTTATAATACGTATAAGCCTGTTTTCCGACCTTTCTTGTTAATGCAAACTCTTTGCCTTAAGTGGTCAAAGGCATAGAAGTTTGGACAACCCTGTCCCCAAAGCACCTTGTTTTGGAGGGTTACAGAGGAATGCAGATGGGCTGCTCTAAGCTGTCAGCTGAAGCAGCTCCCAGGACTGCTTGTAAATCTTGGCCTCACCTTGTCAGTGAGCCAAGGAATATCAGGACCTTTTGCAAGTGTTTTGTAAAACCCATAGAGAGGTGTTGGAGGCAAGGTACTTCAATGGGTTTTAAAGAGAAATTGGGTTAAAAGAGTCCCTATGGAAATGCTGTCTGTTTGGTAGCTTTTTTTAAAACAGTCTGTCACAACCAGTTTTTTCAGAGAGAAACAGATGTTGATTCCTGCACAAACCTATGGGGACTTTGAAGTCTAGTCCTTTTCCTAAGTTTCCTACTGTTTATTTATTCAGCTGATGGAGTAGAGGTGTGGCCAGCAATGCCATAACCTTCTTTTGGGGAAGGATATAAAATCGATTGAGGGAAGACAATATTTGGGAACATTAAAACAGGGCTGTGAATATTCTTTCTTTCTTGGAGGGTATTTTACAACTTCCTCACATTTCCCACCCTCTTCCACTCATCTTTCCTGACCTTTTTCTCCCCTCATGTTTCTCAAACTTTTCCCCTCACGTTTCTTGCTATTTTCTTCTCACATTTCCTGCCCTTTTCTCAGCTCAAGTTTCTCTGATTTTTTCCAGTCACGTTTCTCACCTTTTCCCCCTCATGTTTCCTGCCTTCCTTCTCAAGTTTCCTGCCCTTTTCTCCCCTCACATTTCGCTCCCTTTTTTGACTCTCATTTCTCACCCTTTCCCCCATCTTGTTTCTCACCCTTCTCCCCTCGTATTTACTTTCCACTTTACGTTTCCTGTCCCTTTTTCACTCATGATGCTTGCCCTTTTCCCCTCAAGTTTCTCACTTTTCCTGCCATTTTCTCCCCTCCAATTTCTCTTTTTCCCTTCATGTTTCTCAACCTATTCCCTTTCGGTTTCTCACAACTATCTCGCAATAATTCATGGGCATCATCGTCCTGGGTAGAAAGTCTGTGGTAGAGTCCCACAATGGCATCTTGTTACAAATGAACTGACTTAAATTGGTTTGCTTAGTTGGGTAAAAAGTCAGAGTTCTTTTGTTAATTGTTCCAATAGTTAACCGTTAATTGTTTTATTAGCTAATTATTAATTGTTAATTATGAGAGGATTTGTTAACTAGCAAATGTAATGGAAAATAGCGTTAGGATTATTCTTTGTATTAGTAATTAGAATTAGGGAACATGGGGTGTTGGGTGTTTGGGTCATGTGATTGTAAACAGGTGGAACATTCTAGGATCTAGATGCCTTTGCCGATCTTAGTTAATTATCATAAAGGGATTAGCGCAACCTGCGGACTGGACCAAGATCAACGAATCACTCGACGCGCGAGAATCACCCCACTGACGAGAGCCAATCCCCTAGAGATGACACCTTCACGAGCCAATCAGACCGTCAGCGATGGGTGGACATCGGGGGAAGGGGTGGTGCCTCCCCCGGGGGTATAAAATGCAGCGTCCCAACGGGGACGGGCAGTCCTTTTGCCCACACGCGACCGTGAGCAGAAGCCCAGTGTGCGTTCCTTTCTCTCTAGCTGTTAGGCGAATCTGCTGCAGAGATTCTTAATTGTCCCAACTTTATTTAGCCAATAAATCATAAAAAGATAACTGGCTATGTCATTTCTCACACATCTGCATTATTTGTTTGCCCCTTAATTCTTACCCAGAGGCTCTCAACTGTACCATTGCCAACTGTGAACTCCATACATTCTAAATCTTCCATTACATACAGTGCCACCCCTCCGCCTCTTCTGCCCTGCCTGTCCTTCCTGAAGAGCCTGTAACCATCCAACAGGGCACTCTAGTCACAGGAGTCATTCCACCAGTTTCACATATACCAACGATGTCAGATTTCTGGGACTGGGCCAAAGCGTTGAGCTCGTCTTGTTTGTTCCTCATTTTGTGTGCATTAGTGTAGAAACATTTCAGGTGTGGTACATTGAAGCCTTGTGAAGCAGATTGAGGGATGTGTAGCAGATGTTAGGTGTCTTACAAGTAAGTATTGTGTTCATGGACCATTTAGATCAAAAAGGACCTGTGTCCATTTGATCGGTTTTATGAAAAGCTTAAATGCAAAATCCTACTTTTGTGAGCAAGGTGAGCATGGAGAAAGGGTTTATCTGCAGCAGCTCCCTGCAGGAACGGTCACTGGCACGCTGCCGTAAACACCTGCAAGCTTCGTTTTCCCACTTCAAAGCCCATTTTGAGCTTGCACTCGTTGTGCATGCCAGAGGACTTAAGAGCCTTGCCCAAATACTTCAGGCACAGATCAAAGCTTTGAAACTTTCAGAAAAGCTCAGGTAGCTCAGTGTGGAGGACCAGACTAAAGCGTGTTTTGCCTCATTCTGACTTGCGAAAGGAAAGTTCTGATTAGAAGAAGGGGTCCTGCAGAGGTGGAGCAGCGCTGTCCTGAGCCAACTTCCTGCTCTGCCTGGAGACTTGAGCTCAGTCTCCAGCCTCACCTCAGCTTCCTGGAGAAGGACTCAAAGGGCTGGCTGTGCATGCGTGACAAAACAGCACAAAAAAATCTACTTTATATAGGAGGCTGCACCAGCTTAACTGTAAAAGCCAGCAGATCATGCCCCCCTGCTTTCTTTTTTTCCTCTCTTTCACTTTCATTGTTTACTCCAGCTCCAGACTATCCATGTGGCAGGACCAACGTGATGTCTACAGACTGGTGATATTCTCTCTTCTGTCGCTCTCTTCTCTGCCTTTATTTCTCTCCTCCCTCACTCTGCCTGGGCACAGCACAGCTGTCCTGTTCTACTCCGTACTCGGTCCTGAAGTTTGCCGTGGGAGTGGGGAGCTTGTGGCCGCGTGTTGTGGCCTGTGAGGCAACACCTTTAAGACAAAGTCCTTGTGAGGAGCTGAGAGCTGACTGAAGTGCACTGTGCAAAAATCAAGGCTCCTCGCTCAGCACTTATGAAAATCTATTGTACAAATTTACGAGCTTGTTAGCCAACACCTTTTCAGTCTACAGAGTGGCTGGTTGCTGGAGTTAAGGTGACTGTACAATAAAAGCACAAGAGCTCCCCGGCATGTGTCTGGTATCTTATTTCAGCCTGACAAGAATTTATAATGAACATCATGGCCCCTACTGTTGGGTTGTGACAAATGGGCCCCCCCTCCACACTCTTCCTTAATTAAACAAATTAAACAAAGAAAAGTTAAACTAGAAAAAATTTGTTGTACATCTGTTTGCCTATGCTGTGTGAAGTTTTCCTCCCTCTCAAACACTCACTGGTGCCTCTTCCCAGCAAAAGTCTTTCCTAGGACAAATCCTCATCAAAAACTTACCTGAGCAGTGCTGGTTCAGGACAACTCGAGTCATGTTCCTCAACACAGAAGGGATGAGCTTTGCCAGTGTCTCATGGGAAAATGCTGAGCTGTGCTGCCTCCTCAGGAACATATTCCTGAAAACAGGTAAAGGCACCAAGCTGTTTTGCCACAGACACTATTTTTTTTCCCCGTAAATACCATGTAGCGTAAAATTGCTTATTTGTTACAACTATTTCCTTCAATATTTGCATTATTGCATTTTCTTCTTCCCATTATTGAACTGGTGTAGTTTCTGCTCCATCATCACAACATNCCCATTATTGAACTGGTGTAGTTTCTGCTCCATCATCACAACATCTACAAAGACACTGTGGGCTTAATTCTAGTGAGGG
>VZTE01004288.1:0-73864 GCA_013397775.1 Eulacestoma nigropectus
ATCATTCCATGATTATGTGTTTTTCACGCTAACAATACCTCTGTTATCTAAACATTGCCAGCAGATCCTCAGTAGAGCCACCTGAAGACAACAAAACACAATTTGGAAGCTGTCAAGCATGAATTCCGTTCATGTGAAGAATGAATCAGTCCCTTAAAAGGCAGTTCACTCTATAGGACAGAATTTTCCTTTGCAACTGGTAAGCACACACAGGGAAAAAAAAAACCCATTGATATCTCACACCCACTTTATTCCAAGTAAGTAAATAATTTTAAGTAATTAATCACCATCACTCTTAATTTACGATTCTTCTTCCTTGGGATTCCAGGACTGTTGCAAATGGTGGTTATTTAAGGCTTCATGTCACAGAGATATACTTTTATGCAAGGTTGCAAAGGGCAAAATGAGAGGAAGGGCAAACAGTACCGCAGAACTTAGCTGACCCAGCATCCAGGAACACTGACAAAAATAAAAGGAGGATGTTGAAGGTCCTTCTCTGCTGTGGCTCCTCAGTGATTGTGGAAAATTAACAGAAAGAGACATGTCCCTGATGGACATCATTGGCTCCTAGGAAAGCAGGACGCTCAGGGTCCTGCCACTCTGTGCCAGAGGAAAATTTCTTGGACAGTCAGTTTGTCACTTGATGTGCACCTCTGCATCTGAGGAAGATGCATCAGAGATGAGAACCAAACCCTACAATATCCTGACAGTGTGTGAATAGCAATTAGCAACTCTGTGGTCAGAAACAGATTTTCTGGCAGGTCTCATTAATCTCTTTATGCAGATTAAACACTCATGAAAGAAACTGTGTGAGCAGCCAAGAACATTAAGTCTTCTTCACATGAGGTATCTCAGCAAACACCTATGATCAAAGACTGGGCAAAGAACCAGGGATATGCTGCTCTGGACTTCAATGACTCACTGCTGGACTGTGATGGCTCCCTTGTGTTTCTGTTATCCTGTCTGAAAATGATGGACAGGGGTATTTTGTCCACCTTCCTAAATGCTTCACCTCTGCACCAGAATGCAAACAGCAGCTTGACTTAAACTTACAAAAAATGCACCTTCTAAAGTGGGAGGGAGATCAAATCTTTTAAATCACGCCCCACAAAAAAACCTTTTGGTCCCTGCTCTCCATTACAGAACCAGCAGTCAGAAACCCTTCCCAAAGGCCAACTCAAACCTTTCCACTCGCTGTCAAACATGCCTTCATCCCAAAAGCTCCACAGCTTTTCTGAAGATTCCTTCCTGCCTGACACAGAAGGATGAGATTCAGTCGTCATTCCCTAGGAGGCTGATTGGGACAAGGTGGGAGTGGACTCCAGATAAGAGATAACCTGTGAAGGAGCCGCAGTTCTGAACTGCCTCTAGTTTTCCTTAGCGGTATCCAGGCCCCTTCATGCCAATGTGAACACCTGGATTTAGCATTGTTCTATCTCCAAGCACTCACTCATCCATGCCTGGATCCCACAGGTGGATGACCTGAGAACAGAGCGCAACTAAGACTCCTGGGATATCCATCTGTTTGGCACATCCCTGCTAAAGCTCCAGCTGGGCCACCCCAGACTAAACTGAGCTTACCTGATCCTTTTAGGGTTGATGGGAAGAGCCTGAGCAGATGATGGGCTGCCCATCTCCTGGAATGAACCATTAGAGAACAATGAGCTTTGCTGGCTAACACAGCTGTGCTTTACATCCACGAAAGCACTTGGATCTGTACATGCAGCATGATCATATTCTGATCAGCACAGAAGCTCCACCTTTGATTCAGATTTACAAGGCTTTCCCCTGGCTATTCATCCTTCCTATCTTCCACAACTAACGGAAGCCGACAACAAACCTGGCACTGATGCCAGGTCTTCACTGTATTTAATTGTCAACCTCTGATATATATCTGAGTAAATTTGTATCTTCTGTTACAAAGCCCAGGTCTCACAAAATTGATCAGTGCAACTATAAAAGAACGGTGTGTTTGGTTGCAGGGCTTTTTTTTGTTTGTTTTATAAATCAATTGCTTTCTTAAAAAATGAAGCTTAACCCTTACTGTTTTCTTGCCATGATTACTGCTCAACAAGCCCACTGTCAGGATACAAATCTGGCTACTTCTTGGATTGCCTTCTTCCCCAAACATCAGTCTGGCATAACCATAATGGAAGGTAGGACAGACTGGCCAGAAATATCTGGAAAGCAACTCTTTACCATATCAAGAGCAAGCTTAATTAGTCTAATGAATCTAAGAATCACACCCTTTTACCTCGTAGAGTGTAAAGAGATCTTTCAGTTACTGAGCTGACCTTTACAAAAAGAAAACTGAGTTATGTTTCATCATTTTATCCTGATTAGTCTATTTTGTCTTTAATTCTTTTTGAAAGTCTTTACTGTTGTCATTGGGAGTGAGTAGAAAAGTGCTATGAGTATGTCTACAGACCAGATTTCAAGTTCTTTCTAAAAATCTCTAAAGGAATACATGGGCTGTCAGGACTAGGTGGCCTTGCTTGAGCAGAGGCTGATCTCCAGGGGTCCCTCACAACTTAAGCCATTCCATAATTCTGTGAATCCTCCTCAAGCTTAGCTTTAAAAAAGCTTTCAACCCAAACCTGCCAAGGTCCTAGCTGCTTTCATTGTGTATTTGCAGCACTGCCAAGACTTGGGTAAAGTCACCTCAGCAATGCAAATCTCGAGAGAGTAAGCATTTTACAAATTACATGCTTAGATGTGGGGATTTAAAAGTCGACCCACAGTGTTTAGCCAGTCTCTGCCTGGAATAGGGCTGGAAAAGGTAACATTAGATGAATCCCTCTTAGTTGGATAGTAAATACAACCATCTGGTATAAGTCTACATTACTGATTTACAGTACTTCATTACTGGGTAGTACAAGAGAGCAGAGACTGAAATTGATGAGTCAGATCAGAATGAGGAAGGAAATCTTGACTGAAGTTTTAAATGAGCCACAATCTTTTAAACCACAGGATGAACTTTTGCCATGGAAACAGTGACAGGCTCAGCTCTCTATTCTACACTGTGCTTCATATCAGTGTTACTCAATGCCAACCTGCTATATGAAACAGGCAGGGCACTGAAAAATTCAGCTAAGAGTATTCTGAGTACAAATTCACCACTGCTACTAATTAGAAACATTGCTCTGGGCATAAACCCAGGCAGAAACACTGTCTTGTTTGTAAGTAATGCCTGCCAATAGTAGCAGAAGTAATAATTACCACACAAGAATCAACACCCTCCCACAATATAATAGAATAAATTAATTAGAAATGTAATAACACATGTATTTTTAGAGAATCATAGAATGCTTTGGGTTGGAAGGGACCTTAAAGATCATCTGTTTCCAACCACACTGCAATGGGCAGGGATACCTTTCACTGGACCAGGTTGTAATTTTGCACATTGTTTGCTATCCTTGCAGAAAAAGAAAAAAAGGTAGGAAAGTCACAGTGGAACATTCCAGTCTGAAAAATTAATTTATTTTTCCTTCTAAAGTACAAAGAATCCATACCCCTTTAGGCAAGCCAGCTATAGGGGCTGGCACAAATGAAGTTAAAAACAATAGTAAGATTTCATGTACAAAAATTTCATAAAGTAGCTAAAATTTCTTATTCTAAGACACTTGAGAAATCTCTTGTGTATTGTTTCAAAACTCTTGTGAAGTAGACCCTTAATTTTAGTGTGCAACTTGACTTAAAGAGTCAGAACTTTAAGGGTCTGATTTTAGCACCCTTCCTGCCTCAGTGAGAAGTGCGTAAGTGATCCAAATGCATAGACAGCTGCCAAAATCAGCAATGCTAAATCTTACAACTGTATGTTCACATACTCAAGGAAGAGTGTTAAAATTACTCTATTGGAGATCTTTTATACTCCCACTTTACAGCTCCATCTTTTATTAGCTGTTAATAGCACAGTTCAACATTACAAGCTGTCTACACACTCTGATCTAGCTTTGTATTCCAGTTTTTCAAATTTAAACTTATGGAAGCCTGAGCTTATTTTATGATTATTCCCCAGATATTCAGGCTTTAATTAACACAAGCAAATGCACTGAAAACTTTTAGTCTCACAGGGATGCCAAAACTGACAGGAGGTAGAACTCAAATTAACACGCCATTCCTTGATATGTCCTGTGTGCTGATGGAATTCAGGAGAAGACTTTGTGGTTCTTCTTAGTCAGAAAACAAAACCAGAAATTGAAAGAACCGTCTTCCTTGTTTAAAAATAATCACAACAGCCTCTCACATCCCATCCTAAAATGCAGACACCTCTGATGTGTGTTTTCTCCATTTACATTTGGGAGAATTGAAACCACACCAGGAGCACCACAGATAGTAAGACTTCTTTCTTCACTAAACTGTCTCCCCTGTCACCACCATCCACCTTTTGAGGTCCTCTTACCCTCTTGCAGAGGAATTCCTGCTATTAAGCTCTCTGGTGGAAGATGAACTGATGCCCCTTTAGGCCACACATTACACGTTTATTTGAATCCCTCTAATCTCTATATCACAAAATCCCACCTGAGGCCCAGGGAAACCATTAAAGGAACACCCTGCAATCACAACTCAGTGTCTTGGCTGCTCTGAGACCCCCTTCAGAAATTCAACTAACTCAGAAGAGAAAAACAAAGATTTCTGGTAAAAAAACTCCAAAACTTGTCTTTTTCTCCCTGTCGTGTCATTTTGAAATGCTGGCTTTCATAAATATTCTATCCATTTTGTCTATACACAGCTACCTAATTGTTCATTCAGCCGGCATACAAGTGAAACAGAGACATCTCTACAAAATCCGAACATTTCCTCCAAAGACCTCTTAATGAACAGTAATGAGCCTTTGGGTAGAGCTGCTCGACACTTTCTTCTCCCAGTTGCCTGCTTAAAACCACATTCTAGAGTGGTCAGAACTAAGCTGTTCACAAGGCTTCTTATGGAACATAAATCAATCAGGATCAGCAACTCACAACTTTCTGAGACAGACTTGGAAATTTGGCTTTCATACCTTGCACACCTTGGCTATGAAAATAGGTTTTAATCCCTGACAATACTTTTCCCTCAGTGATGATGCCATTTCACTTCCTTGTTACCTCCTAGGAAGAGCCTTCTGAGTATGGAGATACTTCTTCGATGTTTAACCATTTCCACTCTCCTTCTGTGGACTAAACTAAGCCAGAATAACTGATTTCTTCTGCTCTTGATTTCTCCCACCCCCCCACCCCTCTTTTAATACAGAAAGAATCATAGAATCATTAAGGTTTGAAAAGACCTCTCAGATAATCAAGTCCAGCCATCAACCACCACCATTTTCAGCATTAAACCAGGTCCTCAAGTGCCATATCCACAGATTTTGTTAACACTTTCAGGGATGGTGACTCCCCGTGACTATCTGTTCCAATGCTTTAAAACCCTTTCAGTGAAAAAATATCTTTCCTAGTATCTAATTGAAACCACTCCTAAGGCACTACTTTGCTTTTTTTACCATCTCCTAAGAACATCTGGAAAAAAGTCCCAAAAATTCTTCCTTAGTGGTTCTGATATTGCTCTGGCTATTTATTTATAAACTCCTGAAAAACATTTCTCAAGATCCATCTACCTTCTGGTTTATCTAGAAATCCATTAAGCTTGTGAAGTACTACAGTGATTCACACAGGAGAGTCTGTTCCCTTAAAGGACTCCACATGGGCATTTCTCTCTCCATTCATCGTTTCCTTCAGCATCTATTCCAAGTGCTACTGTTTCAGCCTTCTCAGGCAGTTATCTCATTCTCAGCAATCCCCAGCTGTTTAATGAGAAAACTGATCCTAATTAACGCCTCTGCCTCTGACATTTATGCTTTAACCTAAAGCTTTTGGCCTGCTATCTATAAGGATAATTTCTACACTCCTGTGCCCATCTCCTGAATTTGCAGGTTTTCTTTGAGGTTTATGGGATCACATGGCTGCAAACCATGACTGTTATTTAGAGACAGGAACAAAAGAAAAAGTGGGAATGTCACAACCTGGCAGACTACAGAGAAGTAGCAGTTTTCTGTGTTCTCATTATCTGCAGTCCTTCAGATTGCAGAATGCCTTGTATCTTCATTTAAAAGAAATATATATGTATACATTTGCTTTCCAATCAGTATCTGAAAATATCCAAGAGGTGCAATACTGGTAAAAAAATCTAGGTTAACGTCAAAGACTGTAAAAAAATATTGGTTACCTAAACATGGATTAGGCACTTTAAAATCTTTGGAGATATTACTCTGAAAAAACTTGGGTTGTCCATACAAGACACTAAAGTATTCCAATGACTTTGAAGATATTAGTCACATACTTAAATATAAGGCACGTGATTACACTATTTCACATATTGGCAGTAGGATTTAGAAGCTTTCATATCAAGTCCTACTGCAGGAATATAAGGATGAAAAAAAATCACCTTAACTAAAAGCATTATTTGCTCAAGGACATACATGCTTTCCCATTTCACAGACCTAATAACGGAAAATCACACAGCTGGTTGTCTCTCTGTTTGGTAGTGCTGGCAGACTTTTGGATATAGTGGTCTGAAGAAGACACCAGGAGGTGGGAGAGGGGGGAGGAATGAAAAGCAACAGTCTTCCTGCCATAGCTTGCCAAGAAAATGAAAATGTGTGAGACAATGTGTTAATGAATATCCCCACAGACGAGCAAGCACTGGTGATTTTGTTAAGGCAAAGATTTTGCAATTAAAATGTCATTCACAATGGAGATAATGATGCTGGATCATCAAAACCCCAGACAAGAGACTTACAAATGCATGTGTAGAGTAATGCACCCTATTCCTCTCCAATCCTACAATAAACACGCAGTAGAATTGAAATTTGAGGATGTTTCAATCACAAATCCAAATGGATTATTTTAATCCTGGTATCTTCTATCTCTGCTTTATGACAATTACTAATAAAACATTTATTTTTGTATAAGAAAAAGCATCAAACCATGATTTCATAAGATCTCATTTATAATTTCCCATTTCATCCCCACATCAATTTGCCCTTTAAATTACTGTAACATGAAGACTTCTGTAGGTTCTCTGGGCAGTTCTTCCTAACATCTAATAATTGTTTTCGCTGATGAGGTATCATCCCTAAATGTACCCTCAGAAAACTCTTACTGCTCTCTTCAGTCTTTTCTTCTCCCTTCTTTTCTCCTACCAGATTAAACACCTTTTCCTCCAAGTTCCCATTTCTCTAACCCAAAATGTCACCCTATGCTTTTTCATCTCAGCAACAGCACCTGACCTTTCTCTTTGGTGCCAGTGGTGCATTTTGAGACACTTCTAAACTCAACAGTCCCTTCCTTAGGGCTGAGGGTTCCTGGATCTCCTTCTTCCTGCTCCTTGCTGTATCTTGTGGTTAAGAAGAGGTGGATAAGAGAGTAAAAACCATTTATTTAAATGGGGTCAAAGCATGGCTATAATAGCAACAAACTGTTCCAATCACAGCAGGACTTTTTTCCAACTCCACATATTTCTGTTCATCAGCTAAGAAAACACAAAAGCAAATCAGAAATTCTGGAATTTTTCTTTTCCTGGCTCTGCCTTTGGCCTGGTGGTAGCACTGGGCTAGTCCCCTCCATCCCCACGTTTCGCTTCCTTTTCTGTTCAAACAAGGACAAAAATAGATGTTCCTCACAAAGAGAAACCAAGGCATCACTTATAAATGTAAAGGCTTTTAAAGAAACTTTGTATTAGAGGAGGGAAAAAATTGATTACCAACAAATGGGGCTTCAAGCAACCTCCATATAGAGAAGAGTTTATCAGAGTCTTGCCTCTTAAGAAGTACTTCCCAGAAATATTACCCCTTTGCTGTTAGCACAGTTCAGAGACTCTTGCAGAACATAAAATGTGAACTAAAAGAATTATTCTTATCACTTTGGACTTCTTCTTAATGAAATAATCTGAGATATATTTAGACATCAGGAATGAAAAAAGAACCTCTATATGAAGTATTTAAAATCTGGTGACTAATTGACTTTACAGGGAAAGATCTTCTCATCACTTGACTTGTACACAAAGGACAAGATAAGCATGAAGGGTTTTCCTTCAAGAACATATTTTATGGGTAGGTTTCTATCCTTCTTTTTCTGATCTTTTGCCATTACCAAATATGAATGTAACTACCTAGGAACAGAAGATGTAGGTTTTACATGGAGACACAGTGAAAAGGAATTCTCATGAACCATTTTCATGAGCATAAGCAACACACATAGTACTGTACGTTTGTTTAATCAAAGATGAAGGAAGCTTGTATCAAATTAAATTATTGCCTCAGTTCCATCTTTTTATTCTTAATAGTCTAAGTCAGTTGGATTCAGAGATGTCTTCAGGACTGAATCCAGGAAAGATTATTAGTTTCCTCTAAAATGCAGGGGACACCAGAAAGCAAATTTAATCCCACTCAAAATCCCTGGGAACCTAATAAACAGCAGCAATATTTAACTGGCATTTCCAAGCTGAGAGGCAGAATCATTGCATTTGTTAGTCTTTAGTCTCATTCCTTCATCGTGTTATAGTGCAAGACACTGGATGCAGCAAAAACTTGTCAAATATCACAGAGATCAAAAAGCTGAATTAATTTACTGAAAGGAAAATGTTCCCATTCAGTGACAGAAAGTTCATATTTCCACACAGGCCAGAAACACACAGCTCATGGATAAAATACTCACCAACAAATATCAGCTGGTCTAAAACTCCCTGACTGCTGGGAAACATCTATTTGGAGTATTATATCCATGTTATTGATGATATAAGTGTGCACAGGTTAGACAAATAAGCAGACATGGCACTAGAAAGGAATACTGCTGCAAACAGCATCTGTCTGCAGATTTAATTAGAAGTTCAGACAAATTATTATTGTATGACATTTGCAAGAGTTGCTGAAGATGATAAGAAATTCATAAAATTTGCTTCTCAGTGACTTTAGAAACAGATAATAATCCACATCCAGAAACTCTTTGTATTTTTTAGTTAAAAATCTTATGCCATTGGTCAAAAATCATCACTGCCTCTTAAGCATTTTTATGTCCACTGACTCATCCCTCTCCACAGGTGTAGACAAGTGTTCAGAATATGAAAACAACCTCTGTAAGTGACATAACCTTGTTGATTTTTCCCAGAGTCTTAAGAATGGCTATAGGCACATCACAGGTCTCGCTACTTGCCTGCCTCTTTCCTAGCAGGGACTTACAGCAGCTACTCTTGCAAAGAAAATAAAACCCAGGACAAATATAAAATAATCTTCTGCCTACAAAGCGGTTCCCTGCAGACAAAGCCAAGCTCAGTAGGATGGTAGGGGAATGAACTGGAAACATCAAAGATATGGGATTGCAGTCCCAGAACAATACTTGGGGGTTGAGGGTGAGAGAGGTCACATTGGCCCCAGGAGCAGCTTTATGCAACATTTCAATCCCAACTGCAACCTCAATACAGGCTTTGACAGAAAAGTTAAGTTTTGAATGCAAAGTGGAAAAAGGAGTTTCACACAGGAGTGAAAGACTGTGAGTTCCAATATTGACTGAAGAGAGATGCCTGTGAAAATTTTTAGACAAAAAAAGAAACTGGGACAGTCATCACACATCCTCTTAGACAGGAAGATTTCTACCACAGTACATCTATTGTCAGTTCTCCTGTATTATACTAATTGAAGTTAGGCTAGGACATTCCCCAAACCCAAATGGGTAGGACATTCGAACCGAAATGAGAACGGAGCAAAATATTTCACAAGTGAAAACTGTACTACCTGCACAGTCACATTTCCTAGGAACTTGATCTCTAAGTTTTGCAAAAAGCAATGTTTAGAAGTTATTTTTAAAGTCAATGTACTCCTAGATTAAAATTGTGACTCTTCCATCCTAAGGTGCTAAGTCGAGAGGGAAATAGTGGTATCTCTGCCATAACTACTGCCAACAATTTGATTTTCCAAAGGCACTTATTCTGGTTTTAGAACCACACAGGAAACTGCTTCCACATCCCTGGTATGAAAACTTTGCCCTACTCAACATGCGTCACCATAAATTATCTGGTAAGGGTAAATCTTTTAGAAACCATGAATGGTGTCACAGGACCAATTCACTAAACCTGCTGTAAGACACTTGAGAGATAATTGAAATGCCAAGCCTCACCAATATCAACATACTTCAAGTAAGGACAAGAGAAGAGGGGAAGAATGACAATGAATAATTCCATTATGTGGTGCTAGCTAGGAATGGATACATCAGTCACAAAACTGAATGTCTGGATTTCATGAAAGTCTGGACGTATAAGCAACCTTAATTCCTTAAAAAGCTTCTTTCCATAGGAGTGATGACAGAGCTATAGTCTTTTTTTTTCTGTTTTAACCTTCAGGATATAACCTTTTCTCCCCCCACTCTAACTTAACACACAGGAGATAAAATAATGACTTTGGGCAACACAGAGGAAACATCAGTCAATTGTTTAACAAAACTAAAAAATTAATATATTTCTTCTTGACCAGGCAGAGGAAGCAAGGCCTCAAAAGAGGCTTCTGCCAATTTTCAGTGCTATGAATTTGTTCCTGTCATTCTCAGTTACTGGTTGTGTATCTCCCCCTAAACAATACACACGCACATACACTCCACAATACTCTCTCATGCAAGGTCTTGCATCACAGTTACTGTCCACTCATTTTGAAAACGGACATTAATCACAATCCTGTCTCCTTCCTCTCTTCCTTTTTTCCCATTTCCCACTGCCCTCCACTCCTCCTTGTGATATCCACTCCTCACAAAGTAGCACCTCACTCTTTCCATCTGCTTCTTCAACCATCTCCTCATTCCATCCTTTCCATCTTGCTGGAAAACTCCATGGTCTCTCCGGTGTAGCTCCACAGTCTCCTCGAAGCATCACTAAAACTCTTTTCCTTTTCTGTTCAAAAATAGTAACTACAGTCAGCTTTCTACTCCAGGCCTTGATGGAGGGGAGGGTGCAAACCAAGTATGTCTGAGTTAAATAATCCTCTACCTTGAAAACTTTAAAACCCTCTGCAAGCTTTGTGTTTCACACTGCTCCTCTTCATTTCATCCAAATGCCATGACCAAACCGATCTTTCCTTGATGGGATGTTCTGGCCATTTCATCCCATTTCATAAATCAATTAGCCATCTACATACCAAAGGATTTTCAGATTCCCTGTCTTCAGGTCCACTACCCTGAGTAACTCCCTGATTTTGCCTGGCATCTGGTGCCATCCCCTTCCAACGGGAGTTTGCTTTGATCTCATCCCACAAGCATTTCTGTGCCTTCTTCTACTCAGGCACTTTCTGCCTGCAATCAGCTCTTGAAGCTCATTATTACTCCATTTCCCTCTTGCTCACCCTCTCTGTTCCACTCTGTCAAAGACTTTCATCTCTTCCACACACAAAACTAGAGAACCCTTCAATTCCTGAAAGAGGAAAAATACTACATTTAAATACCATCAAACATCCATTTCCAAGCCAGTACCTTTCTTCTTTTTAAAACACTTGGCTTTCTACCATGTATTTAATTTCCCTACTTTGCTTCCTTTCACAATCCTTCACCTCCCAGTACTCACATTATACATTTCTTTATGCCGAATCATTTCCTGCTCATCCCCTTGGTTTATATTTTTTCTTTTGTGTTTTCCAGTGAACATGGCAGGTTACTACCAGACCTTGTTTTGCCTGAGAACAACCGACCTCATTCCAGATGATAAACAAAGAACACGGCAATTAAAATTCAGGAAGACAAAATCAGAGAGATAGGACTGACATTTTTTTCCCCACTCCCTCTTCCCCACTCTCATCAGTGACTGACATTTGGAGAATTTCAACCAACTTTAATAAACAACACAATTTTTCCCAGTTTCCTAAGAAAGCAAAGCTTGTAGGATCACACCCAGCCAAGCAGTTCCATCCTAACCCCTTTTACACTCTGTAAGTCAGTATCAAACAAATAATGCCAAGGCAGTGACAACCCAGAGGTTATCTCTGCTGAAACAAAGAGAAACCCAAATTAGCATCTTCATTAACTGTGGGATGCAGCAGCCAGCTGACCTTACCAGCAAAGTAGTTTGGGGCACTCATCAGTATGTACCTCCCTTAGTTTCCCTGCTTATATTGAAAGGCTCAGAGGTTTAGTCTTCAATTATTTCACCTAACACCAAACCATTGCCTATTTCACGTTTTCCAGATCCCCTTCCAGGATCAGATTATTGAGAACACAACTCTGATGCACTAATATCTATAACACAGGTGAAGCATTTTTCTTTTTGTCTATCCCCAAACAGAAAAGGAAAAATATACTCTCTACCTTTTCTGAATTATACTGGGATTTGCAGTCACCAGTTGGGTTTTGGATCCAACATCCTTGCTGTATTCACTGGACAGAGGAGGAAGGTTGCACCTGCACACAAAGACAGTCAAGATTTGAAATTACATTCAGGACTGATAGGCTTCAGAAAATGTGAAAATGCTGTATTATTGGACCAGGCTACGATCGTTCCCTACTGCACCACACCTATAAGCACTTTTGTACCAGATCGTGGGGAAATAGAGAAATAAAACCTTTTGCAGAGATGAGATCTGCGTAGCTGCTAAGCAAAAACAAAGGCATACACGTGACATTTCTGACAGGCTGAAAGGCTGTGGAAAAGGCTGTTACTATCTATAGAAAAACTGTTTTTTTAAATCCAAACTCTTTTAAAGTTCTAGTTTTCACTCTGTTTTGTCTTGTTTACCAGTATCAGGCTCCAGATTCATATTACCACTGTGGTATTACAAGCATTATAACTGGCATTTTTAATATTACACTGTGGGGTACCATCATCTTATAGAATTTACTGAGAAAACACAGAGAAAAAAATTAAGTGGCTTTTAAAATATGTGTGTCTCAGTTCTGCTCACAATCTTGTTCTGGTGGGCAGGATGATAATGGAATAAAGCAAAGCAATTGAGCAAATTTACTTTGGGAAGCAGAGAATCAAGACTCAAAAAAAAAAAAGAGCTAGAGGGAAACATCCACACAGTGGACAGTCCTAAAAGCTCCCTTGTAAAGACCTAGGAGAAGGAGGAAGGTGCAGGAGATAGATACATTCAAACAGTATCCAAGCCTATGCACTGCCCCAAAAATTAGTCAGGAGAAATCTACTCAATATATAAAAATTACACTAAAAACTGGTTTCCAAACATTTTTTTATTTCAAATGTCTCCTTTAAAACAAAGACATGAACAGTATTTGGAATGCTTAAAAGGCAAAAATGAAACCATGATTCTCAGAGACACGCAGAATTTGGAATTTTTTTCAGAGAAAGGCTTTTAGTTGTTTATGTTGTTGGGGTTTGGGGTTTTCTCTCTGCAGTTTTTGTTAACTCAAAAAAACCCAAACAAACAAACAAAAAACAAAAACAAAAACAAACAAACAAACCCAACAAAAAACCCCCCAAACAAAACCATAGTGGTGCTATACCAGCATCTATCTGCATATAAATACCAGCTCTTAAAACCTTAAATTCTCATCATCAAGAAATGCCAAGGAAAAGGACAGCAATGTCCTACCTACATGGAACATAGATGAATTCAATCACATTGACCAAGAAACACAGAATTTCCAGGAACATTTTCTCCTTTTCATTACTGTATTTGTTAAGATGTGTACAATGTATTGAGATTTCAGTCAGGAAACAGCTTCTAGTTCACTCTACCACAATTTAAGAGAAGCTAGACAATTTCAAAGGCAGGCAGAAAAAAATAATCAAAATAAGAGGTTTCAGAAACTGCAATCATTGATTAAAAAAAAAGAAAAAAAGAAAAAAAAGGAAAAAAATGACCAAGGCTAGAAGCATAAGGAAATTTTAATTCTCAGACATAAAAAAAGATAAAATCTTAACGAGAAAGAGTTCTTTAAAATAAAGTAAAATAAAATAAAGTCAAACAAATATTTGTGAAGAAAGATTCATAGGGGATTTGCCTTAGGGTAGAGAGGTGGCATAAATACCTCTGGCAGATCATAATTTAATGTTTTCTACTTTGAATAAACACAAGCTCACAAGGCAAGATTTTAAAAACCATTTTTAGTTGAAGTTTATTGAAAAGCACTATGAAGGACTAAAATCTCACCCTAGTTTTTATCATCTCAGCATCTAAATAATGAAAATTCTTTCATAAGCCAGTCACAGATGCATTATTTAAACACATCTGATTCCTTTCATCCGTAAGTCTGATTCCCACCTTACTGTGCAGGAAACATTAAGAAATAACCTGAGTACCCAGAGGAAACTACAGGAAATCAGTTGCTTGACCTTCCCAATTATTTTTTTGGATAGGTCAGCAGAGTGCTGAGTGTTGTGCAGATGAGGAACACACTGAAGCACAAGACTCATACCAAGAAACTTTACTGTTAAAATTCTCTTACTGTAATATCTGGTACTGAGAGGTAACTCCATGAAAAACAGAGTTATAAACATGGCTTAGGACTACTACCCAACACTTCTCTCTTAAAATAAGCATTAGCAGGCAGGGAGGGGGGAAATAATTTTTTTTTCTTAGAAATAAGAATTACAAACTTGAAAATCAGAAGAAGAGCCCATTATAAGCACAATACCTAAACATGCAGACCATATGCACCTTTCTCACTGCAGATGCAGCTTGCTATGCCTTAGGGGCTGAAAACTGCTGCTCTTTTCATCTCTTTGTTGGAACAACTGTGTTTGTAGAAGATGCTCAGCAACCAGATGAGTTTAAACTCATTAAAAAACCTTAGCAATTACAACATATGACTGCAGCCATCTTCTCTTACATGACAAAGCTTATGGAAGTACACATAAGGGAAATCAAAACTCATATGAAGGGAATTAAAAACAAGGGCAAAATCTGGCAGGACATTTCACACTGCAGAAATACATTGAAGATATTACACAAATTTCTTTTCAAAAAAATGAAAAATGTTATGGAAGCCACATTGTGCTCTTTCTCTCTCAGCTGTCAGATTACAGAAATCAGATTTCGAAAAGATCAACTAAATCTTGTTTTTCACCTGCTGTAAAAATAGTTTCTCCCAGCGGTGTATTAATTTCTATCCCAAAAGAATTGAAACATTTTCCATAGATATGATTTCATATTACTAATACAACAGAGCCTGCAGACAGTGACTGGGATTTTGCAGGATTCTCCCTATCACGTATTTCTAAATCAAAACGAGCTCTGTACATATAATGGTTGCTTTACCCTCCCTGCAGAGAAATGGGTTTTTATGATCAAGCTAAAATAACTGCTGTTTTCTTGTTTTGTTTTGTTTTTAAACTTCTGTTGTTTTTGTAACTGATTGCTCCTACAGCATTTTAATTTCTAGAAAATATAACCATGGCATATACACTGCAGTTTCTTGTATTTAGTCAATGGAACACCTGAGGAGTTTTGCAGTAATGGCAATCAGAGCGCTGCTCTCTCCCCCTGTGCTTTACATCTTCTCTTCTGTAAATGCTCCAAGTATATGTTTCCCTTTGCCTTTAATGTGTTCTATTTCTTTGCTTTAGCAGGCATTTAATAATAAAGGCATTTTTGGTCTTTGAGATGCAAACCAGAAATTACAATAATGGTTTAGAACAAATTTGTATGGTTTTATAATAAGCCATTAGGATCTAATAAGGAGACCTGTTAGAGTGGGTGTTCATTATGCATCCCTCTGAAACCCAAAGAAACTCCAATTCTCATCTCTTTTCCTTCAGTTTCTCCCCCACAATGTTTCTCTTGTTCATGTTTATCAGGGAGGAACTAATTTCTGTCTTTCTTCCTTAAGGGTCGCAGACCTAGAAAGTGCCAAATTTAATCACGAAAGCAGTAGCTGCTTCAACATCTCTCCTGACAGGTTCTTATAAATTAAGGAAGGCTGGAGGGAAAGGAAATGTGAAGAATCCCAAAAACCTCGCATCAAGGGAAGACGTTTGGCCTTTCCTCAGACAGTCAGCCACAGTTCAGTCTTGAGGGAATAAAAACACAGGACGATTTTAGCTTGTACCAACTCAAGCCTTGCCCCATAAATCAGCACCTATTCATTCTGAGTTCCATGAGTTGCATAGATGGCATTTAGTTTCAGAGGACAGAGCACAGAGCAGGATGAAGCACTCTGGCTGCATGAGAAAAGCAGCTCCTCCACTGCACAAGTTGTCACAACTTTACTGACCAGCAGATTGCCCCCACACCCCAGACCCCTTTGCAGAACCAAGCCAAAAGTCCTTTTTTGCCTCTCCTCACACTTTGACCCAAATTGCGTGTGTAAAGCATCCTGCAAGGGCAGGGCAACAAGGCAAATTACCACTGATTAACCCCCACTGAACAGCTTTGAAAAGTCTGAGGCTTAGCAGGGGGAAGGGAGGACAATGTGTCATTAAGGTTTCTGTCTTACCGCATGACAAAATCTGCTTGATCTATTTGTTTGCCGCAGCCACTCTTTTTCAGGATCCCACCGTTTCCCACCACGGAGCATTTCTTCAGTGGCAGCTGGAAGGGAGTAGCCTAGCAACACAAAACAGGGACCAGTTTTACAGAGGAGAACACAAACATCTTTGTAGCAGCCATTCCTGGAGAACCCAGGGAGCTGTTAGAGCTCAAGGTGACAAAAAGAAAAAGGAGAATTAGGAGTGAAGAAAAAAAAAAGTACAGAAATTAGCTGCTAAGTACGTGTAGAACAGGTCTGATCCCCACTCCCCAAACCAGGATGCAACAAACGTGATACAGAAGATGGTTTTCTGCAAAACCAAAACCGTCTGAAGTCCTGATGCAGACACTGACCTAAGTCAGGCAGTTCATAAGCCTCCCAGGCAAGCTGCAAGGACACGGGAGAAACAAGACAACCAGGAAAACAGGAAAAAAGTAATCCATGAAAGTGATCTTCCTGAGCTGATACACAAAAGACACCTCCGGGGAAGAAAGGAAGGGAGGAACAGAGAATGCTGTGATGGCAGAAGTGCACTGGGAATCTGGAGTCAGCCTGGCTCTCTCCATGGTTGTGTTGCTGGGACAGGTCAATCCAAAGCCTTAGGCAAAAACATTAGGAGCTTGACAGCAGCTCCTTAAACAACCAGTTGCCCAGACACATTAAAAATTAGTATTAGCATAAATTAAAATTAGAAAGGGACCATTTTAGCTGAGGAGCTCTTGTAGCTGCTTAAAAGGGCATGGAAGTGCAAGGTCAAATGGTCATGGGATCCCTGTACCAAATACAGTAATATATTAGATCTGTATAGTCCTCATTCCAGAGGATCTCAAAATTGTGAATGGGACATGTTCCTGTCCCCCGAAGCCTTTTGTAAGCTTGGGGCAGTCATTAAAGCAGCACACAGCACTTCAGAGCAGCCCAGCATACGAAAAAAAGGTGGTGAAGAGACGTGAATTTAAGCAGTGTGATTTAGTTGCAGAATGTGATTTGTCTACAATACAAGAGTTAATATTCTCCTCACGCAAAAAAATTGTACAGGGATTTTTATTTATCAAACTTGTCAAAGCCTGACTTTGCAGCAGAGACAGGAGCTACTGCACAGGCCTCGGAGAATACAGATGCCAGGGAGAGAGGATGCAGCATCACTGAACAGTTCTCCTCTCTGGGTGGCCTCACCTGTATGTACAGAGCAACATTTGACATTGCACCATATATTCACCAGGCATTGCAACACAGGACATGGTCCATAAAACAGAGCCAGTATTACAGCACAGACTGTGCATTTTTTAGAACTTATTCCTGCTGTCTTATTTCTCTTCTTCCTAGATTTACTTGCTTTGTCTACTTTTCTCTGCAAACTAGACTCCGTTCAGCTTATATAAAGTCACAACCTGCTTTTTAATGCAAATACTAACTCTGGATTAAGATATGCTTAAGTAGAAAAGTAAATTTTAGTGTCCTGAGACCCAGCCATGGTTAGGAATAATAGCACAGCAGAACAATACTGAGTATGCAGCTGCATTCTTGTCCTGCATCTGCCTTCTCAAGAACATTTTTTAATTTACGGTTGTTGAACCAGGAGCGTATCTTGAGATTCAAAGGACATCTCATCTCTGAGGTGACCCTGATCAAATGAGAGCTCATATTCTCTGTAAAGGGGTGGGAAGCAGAGGAAATGTGGACTAGGTATGTTCTATAAATAACAGTATCTTTCTTATTCAAGATACATGAAAGCTCCTTTCAAGACAGCTGGTTATACAAAGGCTGTGCCAAACCACAAAGGCAGCAGACATTAACTCTTGCTTTTAAGAGTAGTGGGCACTGTTGCATAAATTCTGTGCTTTTAGACCCTCCAAACAGACATTTAGCCAAATAGACATTTAGTAGTTAGTTATGAAATGCTTCCAAATTCTGTGAGTTGCAAACAGCCTTTAATATTGCTTGAGATAACTTGCTGTCCTTTAAGGGAGGCTTATTTCCTGATCTGCTCAGAGATGATAGTATCAGTTCTCGTTTGCATACATACTTTGATTTCCAAAATCTGATGAAGTTTTCAAACTCTTGTCCTTCTGTTATCCTGAACACAGGCTTGCTACCTGGTGTGTACAGAAAATTCCCACACCAAAGTGAGGTATTTCTGTTTTTTATTCTAGTTTGTGCAAAGTAGGATGGGAACCCACAAATTGTGTAAATATACACAATTCCTACATTTTAACAAACAAAGGCATCAGCACACATTGGTTACAAATTACACTAATTTTTCATTAACTAAACCCTTATTTGCTACCTATATCTCTTGCTTACCATTCTAATTTTTCTTCCCCCCATTTACTGCTCAATGCTGTTGACTTCACTCCTGACGGCTCTTATTCAAACAGCTTATTCAGCTCGGAATAGCGCTCCCTTTCCCTTAAAACAAAGGATTAGCCAAGCCTATAAATTTCCACAAGTTTCACAATGCAACTACTTAGTCACATCTGCCAAGCTATAGCTACTGATTAACAGCAAAATAATTCCCAAGTTTCGATCACATCTTGGACTAGGTATCACTTCAGAGAGTCTAAGAAGCAAAAGAACAAGATCAGGGCTGACAAGGTGATGTGAAGGAGCCAAAGGAAAGTAGAAGGGGCAGATTATATCATGGTTGTCCTTCTGTCTAATCTGTGAAGATCCACTCGCTCTATGGACACAGGAGGAAACTCAGGCTGAACACAGTTCGCTGTGGAAAGCCACCATGCCCACCATGCCGGCAGACACTTTTGCCTCCCCCAGCAAAGTACTGAAAATTCAGGACATGGCACAGACATCAGAGTCTACACACCACCCTTTAGCTTAAAATGGTCAATGGTCTATTTTCCAGAAGACCAAACTTTTAAACTTTCTACAGACATTAAGCAAAAGACAGCATTCCAGTGCCATTACCAGCATGTAGGGGGCTGCAGAGTCCAAAGGATTAACTGTCTCTGTTGCTTGGTGGCGTTTCAGGTGCTTTGAGCTTAATGAAGAGCGATTGCTCAAGATGACCTGGGAGAAACCCACATTTGTTATCTTGCACATGACTTTTCTTCAGATGTTCAAATCACAGACTTGTGTTATTGCTGAGATTGCAGAGACATTCCAGGAACTCTTTGTCCAAACAAACACAAACTGATCTGTCACACAAAACTAACAGAAGTCCTAGACTCAAGTGTTGCCCATAAGCAACTATGAAACATATGTCTCCTTTTTCTCTCTCTACAACATCTTCTAAAGCTTTCCTTTTTTACCTTTCACATTACAACACTTTGCTAGGCAAATTATCAGTTCATAGTTGACAGCACGTCTCACATTAAAGGAACCCAGCTGTCATTTATGCTAAATGGTCCAAAAAAGCTCAGCTGTTTTTCTCCTTAGAATTCTAAGCTAGCCTAACAAATGCTGGCTTTAGGCAGCATAGTTGTAACAAAAGCATTTCCACTAATATTAGCTTCCTGAAACTCTGTTATTTTCCTTGTCAACACATATGTTATTTTCTTCATTCATAAAATTTTTTGAATGGCCAGAGCCTTGTGAGTGGACTGGAAAAAAACAGCCTCCCTTTATTTAGTCTGATAGAGAAAATGTACAAAAAATCACCAACTTATCTCCATTATTAAGCAATAATTACCAGAGAATTTACAAATACTTTTAAATAGTAACACCCTGCATATTGGAAATAAGCAGGATGAATTCCCTTTAAACGTAAGTCAAGTGATTCTAAAAGAATTGCATAAGGCATTTTTTAAAGGTATCTCTCAACAAAACCAAAACCAGGAAGGCCCCATTGTCTCATTTTCCTCCTTTTAAACAATGAAACTCTACTGACAATCAGTGAAGGTGTTCTAGTTCATACTCATGTAAACAAAAGAAGAACCTGCACATCTCCCTGCGAATTCAGTGACAAATAAGCACACAGAGCAATAGATTAAAGACTCACAATTGAATATGGGACTAATTTAACAAAGCATCTCTCAAGCAGTTCACTGATTAGTTTCATCATTCATCTAAGTATAAATAAATCACTGTCATCAGTTAAAAGAACATTACACAGTACTAACAAAAAATAATTTTAGATAATGCTACTCTAAATCACTTTGATTTCATTGTTAGGTTGTTAATGCACTAATTTTTTGCCCACTCACTGTCAAACACTTTAATCAGAAACCAAGTTCTTACTGGAAAACCAGGAAAAATTACTGTATTCAGCCTCTGATTTAATGCTGAAGATATAAAAATCATTGAAAACACTGAGAACTGACTTAGAATAGTTTATCTTTTAAATAAGCATTTTGAATTTGAGAGATGTTGTGATTTTGCTGTCCCTTTTGAGCAGGCAGCATCCTGATGAGAAGTGTGGAGTTCTACTGAATTTCCTAAGGAGCCAGCAAAACCCTGAAAGTTCATGGTGGTTTTTCACACTGTTCGACGCTGCAGGGTGGCACAAGCTCCTTCATTGTTTACAAATTATCTTCGGTCTGATGCGCCCCTTTGTTCTACAGAGCTATCAAGACATGACAGTTTGACAACAAAAACTCATCAATGTCAGGGAAGGCGTATTCCCGACAGGGGAATGTACGGGGTGGCTGTGGTTCTTTCCATTTCAATCACTCCTCTCCAGCCAAATTCCAATCATACTCTAACCAGCTGCAGGAGCCCAGAGCAAGGAGTGTCTAGTGACAGCAAGGTAACAGACACAGAATCATAGAATGGTTTGGGTTGGGAGGGACCTTAGAGATCATCTTGTTGCAACACCTCTGGGCAAGGACACCTTCCACTAGACCAGGTTGTTCAGAGCCCCATCCAAACCTACCTGGCCTTGAACACTTCCACGGATGGGGCATCCACAACTTCTCTGGGCAACTTGTTCCACTGCCTCACCAACCTCACAGAAATAAACCTCAAATTCCACATATCTAGTCTAAACCTACTCTCTCTCACTGGAACAGGTGGGGCTCTGATAAAATGTGATTATTACAAGAAGAAATGGTGGCAGTGACTATGAAAGGAGATAAGGAAGAGATCCTTCATTGGACCTCCATCTACCTTCTTCAGTTTATTTTGGCACTGCCAACTAGTACATGTTGAAACCTGAAGCTCACTGTTTGTACAAAAGAGAAGTTGTCCAGGTGGGACAAGCTCCTCTGTACGTCCATATGACTCAGTTATGACAGTGGTGTCTTTATTCAGTCCTGAAGTGGAATTCAACATTCAAGCTTATGCAAACTTTGTGCTCTTCACAAATATGTACTTTAGGCAGTGTTGTTTTTCATGAGATTAGAACCTCAGGAACTATTTATACAGGGATACAGGGCTGCAAAAGACCACTTGGAAGACTGAATACATTGCTGTGCTGCTGCAGGAAAAGTTCTGCCATCCAAAAGGATCCATGAACTGCAGAGCAGCCACACACTAGAAAACACTTTGCAACGTCGTTCACATAAACCACGGAGTAGCACTGACTAAGCTGGCAGTCACTTTTAGTTCCAGCTGTACTTTAAGCAGGAACTTCAAAATGGTGTGATCTTTAATAGCTTTCTATCCAGCATGTCACTGCAAGGGAGCACTTGCTTGGAATTAAAAGAACATTTCAAATTGCTGATGTGGCATTTAATTCAATAGAGTCAGCCTCCATACAGCCAGGACAGCACACTGTGGGGATTATGGAAAAAATAAAAACAAAAAAGCACATTTGTAGATTGGAACAGACTATTGACTGTATATCATAGACAGTATTTTAAACAATGAATGCTCTGGCAATGTCAAGGCAATTCTCCCTGACAAGACAAAAAGAATAAATGGGTGAGAAATTCCAAAGATCTGCAAAATTTCTGGATCCAAACATTATGACCCGCAATGCGTTAGGACCCCAAATTTTGGATTAAAAATTATAAAAAGAAAATATAATTTGGTGATATTGTGGGGGTGGGGAGGGTGTCTCTTATTCTGGGAGATGTTACAGTTTCCAACATTTCCACAACTGGGAAACCTCAAGAAGAACTTATGCTGCCTCCTAAATAGCTGCATTTAAATGTTCTGTGGAGTCACCCAGTCCCACGTAAATGATGGAAAATGGAAAAATAATGTATAAATTCCTGGTGGAACAGCATGACCAGAATCCATAAACAACTGCCTCTGTTGGCTTCCCTTACCAACTTTTTGTACTCTTGAGTGACTCCTTCGATTTTTTCTTTTTAAATTCTATGTGATAAGGCTAAACCTTGAGTCATAGGACAAATCACTAAACTCTTCCAACATCCACAGGAACATTCAGCAAATCCTTCCTTTTCCCTGATCCCCTGACAACACCAGATGTCATGAGGCTCAGAGGACACCACCATCCTCTGTGTGCGATTGTCAGCCCTGCTCTGCTTCGCCAGCACCTTTGGAGGCAGGTACACAACAGCCTCTCTCTTACATTTCAGCTGACTCTGGTTAAATGCTGGCACTGTCCAGTATTTACACAACCTCCCAGATCACTGGCACTAGGTGGCAGAAAGACACGTAGGAACAGCACGTATTCCAGCACTAATTTCCTTGTTTCTTAATCTGCTCCAAGTCTGAGCAGAAGAGAAAAAGCTGTGTATCAACCTGTAAACAACAGGGCTGCATTAATAAAGTGCTCTAAGCTTAAGCCAAAAAAAGTGCACCAAAATATTTTGAAATTTTTACTGTGTGTTTCATGGAAACAAGGATGAACACAAGTCATCACTTCTGGGGGGAAAACGACTTTTTTAATGTCATGCAAATCTGTGAAACAACACGAGTAGTTATCTTGCAACAGTTTAACGAGTTTTTCTACAGGTCTGGGAAAATGCAGTATAAACTTCAAGGCAGTTAATCTCCTGCCTTGCAGTGCACAATATCCTGGCTGAGGAAGTTACTCTCTTTAGGCACACACTAACTCTCATGCACAAAAGCCTTTGTTAAAGTAAATAACTGTTATATTCCAGGTAGAGACATGAAGACAAAAACAAATAATATGACTGCTAAGTGACAAAGTCCTCCAACTTTGCCTGTACTTTCTCCCTCAGTGATTTCAAGATGCACAGTTTGAGTAGCAAGCAGAAACCAAAAGAAAATAGGGAAAATTGCAGGATATCTGCTTACTTATGTCTGGTGTAGGATTAATTAAAGAATGTCGAATTGTTCTCTTGTGGCAGTGTGGGACAACACACAGACAGCAAGGAAGATATCCGGAAATTTTGCAAGACCGTTGTTCAGTAAGGGGTACTGTTTACTTTTCCCGGTTTTACAAAGGGCTTATCAACAATTTCATGTTCTTCAAAATCTTATTAGCAAGACACAGTATATGCAATAAATAAGGTTAGTTTCAGCTCATAAAAAATAAAAAGGGCTTCCAATCCTACTTGTAGAAAGGATAATAACACTTACAGAAAGAAATGGATCTCTGAATTTCTGATCCCACTGATATGAATAAGCAGCTACAGCAAAGGTAATTAATCAACTTATCCAGGCATCAAAATACGGATGTAGTTATCATCAGAGGTATCAAAGTAGCAACACACTTCCATTTTGACAGTATATTAGACAATGAACCTCTACAAGGAAAAGATCCTCTCATCAAGTGATCCTTGCCTTTCCTTTACCTCTGTATAGTTCAGATGAATCACTGACATCTTTTGAGATTCACTGGTTAAAAAGACACCAAAGACAAGTAGCAAGGATGAAGCTGTCCAGGAAATTAGAGTTTAAGAAGAGTTTAAACACTGAGATTGGTTTCTCAGCAGTGTGGAAACACTGCTTACATTTTTTAATACTTGCACATTTCCATTTTTTTCTCCTCTATTAATGAGAAAAAGCCTCTTAAGAAAGTTTCACTTACCGTATCGATAAGGAGGCAAAACATAACTATTTTAAGACAAATTTCAGACCTTGAAAATTCCAAATTTTACAACATATATGGAGATTATTTACCAATGTATCAATCTGCATCTTACACCTTTAGTCTATCCTTCATGCAGAAAACTATATGGCACATGATCTGGCTCATGTAACTAACAAGACAAGAAAAGCTGACACATAAGACTTGAAAAGCAAGTAACAGCACACAAAGAAAACAACACAAAGAATTTCAAGGAGTGCACATTAAGCAGTGGTACAGGTTTACATTTAGAACGCTTTCTTCAGGGCAGTCTTTCTGAAGAGAAGTAGAGCTAAGGTTAAAAGCCCTTGCTGGAAAGTCAAAAAGGAGGTCAGCAGCCTCAAAGGATTTACATATAATGAGTGACTACCAAAGTGTTTAAAAAGCCATGTTTACCAAATAAGGAAGCAATTAGAGGGAAGTGCAGTGCCATGTAATGTCATGTCTAAAGGTTAAGAAAACAGAAGTTTAGAAGGCCAAGGAGGTTGAGGGGAATAACTACTGCAATTATAGAACCAATGAAGTTTCCATTAGCTATTTATTTTTTCTGGTAATGAAAACAAAACATAAAATGTATTTTCATGTAGAGGCATGAGAATAATTCATGAATAACCTATCATAACTGATTTGAATAAACAACAGTCACTTCTATATCAATAATAAAACACTTAGCAACATAAGATTAAAATGGGGAAAAGTGTCATTTCATTATATAAGGGTGTAGCTTCCCTAAAAAGTAATCAGAAAGTGTCATTGGTTACAAGCTTACATGAAGCCTTGACCAGAGCAGAGCAACAGAATTGGGGAAGGGTCTGGAGCACAAGTCCTGTGAGGAATAGCTGAGGGAGCTGGGGATGCTTAGCCTGGAGAAAAGAAGGCTCAGGGGAGACCTTATCACTCTCTACAAGTGCCTGAAAACAGGTTGCAGCCAGGTGGGGGCTGGGCTCTTCTCCCAGGTAATAAGCAACAGGACAAGAGGAAGTGGCCTTAAGCTGTGCCATGGGAGGTTCAGGTTGGACATCAGGATGAATTTCTTCACTGAAAGGTTTGTCAGGCACTAGAATGGGCTGCCCAGGCAGGTGGTGGAATCACAATCCTTGGAAGTGTTCAACAAACACCTGGATGTGGCACTCAGTACTCCGATCTAGTTGACAAGGTGGAGATCATTCAAAGATTGGAATCTATGATCCTGGAGGTCTTTTCCAACCTAAATGATTCTGTGATTCTGTGAAAGTTCTTTTGGGGCTCACTCCTCTACTGAGCGTGCAGCCAAACAGGGAGGCCAGGCCTCAGGGACCCAGCCCAACCTAAGACCAAGATAGCACAATTACGCATTAAAATCTGAAAACTAATTTCACACAAAGGCCTTTCCTTACTGACTCGATGCTTCCCTTGCTTTTAGCATCATAGAATTCACATAATCCAGCCCACCTCCTGCTCCAGCCAGGGCTACCTGGTCACTATATGGTGTATCTTACATGTCAGGACTCTGGACACGCCCCCCACCGGCTTTCCCCGCCATCCTCTACGAGGTGTAATTACAGTCCCTGAGGAAAGAGGCTAAAACAAATGATGTGCCACCCTCTTTTCGAGGTTGCAGTTTGGAGGAGACAATGACAAGTTTCAATAAACTTCAACTCTCTTCTGCCAGCTGAACAAACAAACATGGAAATAAGAGTTTCAGGAAGAATTTCTCCATGGAAAGGTGGGTTAAGCATTGGAATGGACTGCCCAGGGAGGTGGTGGAGTCATCATCCCTGGAGGTGTTCAAGAAATGAGTGGAAGTAGCACTCAGTGCTTTGCTTTAGTTGACAAGGTGGTGATTGGTCAAAGATTGGACTCGATGACCTTGGAAGTCTTTTCCAACCTTAATGATTCTATGGTTCTGTGAAATCACAGTAGCTGCTAGGACATCATACTATTTTGTTATTTTAAGATATTGCTAGACCCAGCAAATAGGTTTTGAGCTTCCTATCAAGCTAAAACCAATTTTATTTTTCACTTAAAGCAATTCCCAAACCAAATGCAAATCCAGGGAAAACTAATGTACATCCAGAGCAGCAGGAAGCTATTAAAACAATGGGAACGCACTGGATTGAATACTCCCTGAGTAATAAGCACAACATAACAGCAAGGTACTCGAGTCTAGAGCCTTTCCCTCCACTTCGTTTTCGGGGCCTACTTCAGCCTCAGTTTAAAGGCTAGGCTGAGGAGGGACAGTTTCCTAACAGCAAACATTCGAGCCTTGTGACCTGGAAGAGGATGGGGTAAAAGAGCAAACGACTTGGAGTGTACCAGCAGGGAATATCCGAGTACACAGTAGGGATGAGAGGTCATTAATAAGGTTCATGCTGAACCCACTCTCAGTACTTGCTAACATATAACACTAACACAAACATGATGACTGCAGCTTCCATGCAGCATTTCCGAAGACATATCCTTGCCAGACTTGTTCCTCTGGCTGAGAAAATTACTCCATTCTGACTCTTGTACTCACTCTGCTGCTTTTTCATCCCTTTACCAAGACATGTCATACAAGAATTATCATGATCTTTCAGCTTTTGAAAACTGGGTTGTCTGATTTTGATAGTCCCCAAACTTAACCTTCTAAATTTTCCTTTAGCTTGCTTTATTCACATGAGGAATCTCACAGAAAAAGACAGCACAGGTTGGTTGTTGGCTTTTGATAAGAGATATATAAAATCATAGAATGGCCTGGGCTGGAAGAGATCTTAAAGGTCATATTGTTTCAACAACTTTCACTAGACCATGAGGTTCACTCTGAGGTTGCTCAGAGCCCCGTCCAACCTGGCTTTGAACAATTCCAGGGATGTGGCATCCACAGCATCTCTGGGCAACCTGTGCCACTGCCTTCCCACCCTCACAGGGAAGAATTTCTTCCTAATAGCCAATGTAAACCTTCTCTCTGTTGGTTTGAAGCCATTCCCTCCTGCCCTGTCACTACATTTAACTGTATCCTCTGGTTTCATCTTCCCACAGTATCTGTAATTATTTTTTAGAGCTCTCTAAGTCAATTAAAGAGAGATATTCAAGTGTTGCTGCTCTCCACTCATATCTAGATAGCCTTTAAAGAGCAGACAAAAATGACTGTAAAATGACTTTTTGATTGTTGTACAATATATTCATTCTCAATTGTGTCCAGCCAAAACAAGTCACACTTAGAGAAAATGTTTTTTTCCCTGGGCATATAATCTCTTATAATATGACCTGTAATTAGAAAGCCAGATTAGGTTCTTTTCTCTTTTTTGTATCACTAGTAAAGATTCTACACAAGTGGACCACCTAGACCTTCCATTTTTCTATTGGTCCTCTCACAGTGCCATTCACGACACCTGGAAACAGTAGATATTAGACCATCCCACTGCTAACAACCAAGTTAGCAACAATATAGTGCCCCTTTTTTCCCCAGTAAATATGATTGTAGCGACTCTAGAATACGCATAGAACAAGTAGATTAAACAGATTCCTTTTAACAGCATCCCACTTGTAATCTTACTTACATTTTCATACCCTCTGTACTCTTTTCACCACAAACAAATATGACTCTGTCTTGGATTGCCAGAGCCTACATATTCTCTTCATATATCTCTTCTTTTTCACTCAGCTTCTCCTTTTTGTCAGCAAAGCAATGGTACATTTGGGTGTTTCATTTCAGAGTTAAATCCCAAAGAGAAACCTTACCAGAACTACTGCGTTTCATTGAGCTTTTGTATGAAAGTCTTGGAGACCTGTGAAGTTTGTAACCTTTCATAAATCAAATCAAGATCCAACTGAAAAGTTTATGGATATTAATAAATTAATGGCCTGCATTTTTCATTCATGAAATAGTTTAGTGGCAAAGCTTCCACTTAAGCACTGAGAATTTTCACCAAGGTTTCATTAAGCCTCAAGAGGACACTTGTAGATACAACTGACTGGCAGACTCTGCACTACAAATATTCCAGTGAAGAGGAGGTTGTTTTACAACACTCTGCTAAAGATAAATTAGCAATGATTCTACATCAGAATTCAAAATGGGCAAGTCTTTCACAACGAGTTTGGCAAAGTGATGGGTCACAGGCTACACTATTTTGTTTAAATCACTTCTCCCACTCCTACTTTATAAATTCAGACATCCAAATTCACTACATGAAAGAAATGCAAGAACTCCACTGACTTTGCAGTAATTCATATGTAACAGGACTCCACACAGAGCTCATTCCACTACAGAACATGCACAAACCCACGTGCTTCAGAGCAGGAGCTCTACTCTGTCAGGTCAGCCAAGGGTAGAGATTAAACACTCCCTCAGGCCTCTCAAGCCTCAGACACTATGAGTGCCACTCATCCCAGGGAGTGGCCCAGGGAATAGCTCCACAGAGTTTCATATATTGGGTGAGTAAAAGGTGAAAAAATCCCCTTTCCAAGAGCATTGCATAGGAGGATGCAAGATTTCAGGCAGCCAGCTCTCAGCACTTCTCCCTTTCTCCCTGCTGCCACACACAAGAACGCATTCTTAAAATGAAGGCACACAGGCAGACAGACAAAAAAAAGGTTTTAGCTGAGGCCTGTAGAACAGGTTGATATGAAGGACAGACCTCTAAGGCAAAAGCTCACACTGTAGTCAGATAAAATCCTCCCTGTAATTCCTAACATGAAGCATGTGTACATTTGAAGAAATATCAAGCCCTAACATGGGAAGTTTTCAACAGAGATTTCCTTGGTAAATACAGTATTTTCAGTTACTTCCAAAGTGCTGAATGATGTAATTGTATATTCATATGTATCACACACATACATCTACAAAGAGAGACTATAGCAACAAAAATGCAATTATAGACCATAGCGTCTGAGAATAAGGAACAAACAGAGAAAACGACAAACTCCATAAATGAATGAAAAAAATACTGCCATGATTTTGTAATAAATATATGAGAAGAGCAAGTGCTCAATGCTGACCCAGCTGATGAGGTAATGGCCTACACAGCTGATTGGACACCCCTGAATTCATTTTCTCTAAGCACTGTTGTAATTTATATCCATTTTCACAGCCACAGCAGTGTCTTAAAGAATCTAAAGCACAAGAGTAAAGCTCAGCCATTCAATTAACAGCCCAAGCAGCTGTGGGGATAGAAATTAAAATTATTTTCTCCACAAAAATCTGTAATTTCTACAGTGAATTTTAAATTTGAGATATTCTATGTATGAATTTTAAATTGAGGATAATTTAGGCTAGCATTTCTCAGCATTCTGATTGCAATCAGGATGTGTGTTGTGTTTAATTTCTGTTTTGATTGTTCATGGGTTTCCATGATTTGGCTTGGGATCTGATCTCCTAGCAGCCTTTCCATGGCGCTCCAAGCACAGAATTCCAAACCCCAGAGAACCTACAGGCTGCAACGCAGCCTCTACTGAAGCTGTTTTATTTTCTGTTCCTTCTCTCAATTAAGGTTTCTCTCCTCCATCCAAATGAAACTACTGCAAGTCCCAAAAGAGTGGGAAGAATATCGAAGTACAGCATAAATTGCTCTTAACATACCACCAAAGTAAAAATTAATTTTCACTCAGCTCATCATTTTTGCAGAGACAGCTTTTTTCTCCCTCGAATAAGTAGCTAGATATCCACTGAAGGCAAAACAAAAAGACATGGCAATCAAAAGACAAATTTTAAAGCAAAACCTGTGTTTTTTAAATTTACTCTTTCTGACAGGAATTTGGAGTGCACTGCCAGTAAGTAGTAGTTAGGCGTATGTTAGTGAAAGGAAAAAGACTCTGAAAGCATAATTTCAGAGAAAATGCTTTTTGAAAGACCATGTCTTCTGGTGGAAAGGCTACTCATCAAAGCCAAATGCATACCTTTCACATTTTTGCAAGTTGTACTGTATTTAGCTTCTCTGAAAGTACAACAGGATATTAACATATTTGCCAGAATATGGAAAAAATTTCTTAAATTTACAGGGAAAAGGGCTATGAAGTCACTGACTTGGATTGCTGTCAAATAAGGAATGCTGCACAACTTATTTTTTCCATATTTACTCAAGTTTTAAGGAGATTTCAAAAATTAACCACACCTGACCCACTAATGAGATATTTAACAAAATAATTTTTTATGATTTCCAAAACCCTGATCTATAGAGCATTAAAATAACATCAAATTAACTTGAAAATTCCACAGACAAATGTCATCCCAACAAGCTGAGAATGGAACTAGGGTATTTTTGTGATCTGAAAAGATCAAAACAGCACACAGAAACAAACAGAGAGAGCAAAAGAAAAACATAATCACAGAACCATTTAGGATGGAAAAGACCTCCAAGGTCATCAAGTACAACCTTGGAGCCATCACCATCTTGTCAACTAAACCAAGGCACTGAGTGCCACATCCAGGTGTTTCTTGAACACCTCCAGGAGTAGTGACTCCACCACACTCTTTACCATTTGAGGTCCTCTTTCACCACTAAATTTTACTGGATAAAACTAGAAGCAGCTGTGGCTTAGATCAGGCAAATACAGAATGTGCCAATACCTCATACAGGCATTTTAAACCTCAAAGAATTATGCACTTTTTCCTTCAGACGTGGCAAACCAAACATATAATGCGTATCATGTAAGTTAATTCCACTGGAGTTCTGCTCTAGGTTACAGATTCACAGCCTAGCTGAAGTAAGAAGGGCCCACAGTGGGTCATCTGGTCCCACCTCCCTGCTCAAGCAGGACCATGCCAGGGCACACACCACAGGATTGTGTCCAGATGTTTCTGGGGTATCACTGGTGAGGGAGACTCCACAATCTTGGTCACTGGACAATCTTGGTCACTGCCCAGGGAAGAAGTTCTTCCTTATATTCAGGTAGAACTTCCTGGGAATCAGTTTCTGCCCATACCTCTTCCCATTGCTGGGCTCCATGGAGCAGTGCCTGGTCCATGCTATGAGCCCTCCCTGCAGATAATGACAGACAGGGATGAGGTCCCCTCTTAGCATCTCCTCTCAAGGCTGAACAGCCCCAGCTCCCTCCACCTTTCCTCATCAGAGAGATGCTCCAGTTCCTAAACTATCTTTGTTGCCCTCCAGGAGCTCCATGTCTCTCCTGTCCAGAGGAGCCCAGAACTGGACACAGCACTCCAGGGTGATCCTCACCAGGGCTGAGCAGAGGGGCACTATCACCTCCCTGACCTGCTGGCACTGCTCTTCCTAATGCACCCCAGGACACCATTGGCTTTCTTGTCCTCTGGGGCACTGCTGGGTCATGGACAGCCTGTTGTCCACCAGGACCCTCAGGTCCTTCTCTGCAGAGCTGCTTTCCAGCTGGTCAGTCCTCAGCCTGTGCTGGTGCTGGGGTTGTTCCTCCCCAGGTGCAGGACCCTGCATTTGCCTTTGTTGAACTTTAGACAGTTGTTCTCTGCCCACCTCTCCAGCCTATCGAGGTCCTTCTGAAGGGCTTGGGATCAGCCACTCCTCCCAGCTGTCACCAGTGAACTTGCTAAGAAAGCAAACTCAGGTTCTGCTAATCCCTCAGGTAACTGCTTGCTACCCCAACCACAGAAGAGAAGTGAAACCTGTCTTGTGGGATATGCAGAGAAGGAATGCCCTGCAAGAGCCAAGTGTACCTTGCTTTTATAAAAAAATACCACCTCTCCTGAAGAGAGAGGTATCTTGTTTTATCTGTGTTTCTATACCTTCAAAGCCACAACAAAGCTACCAGACTAACATGAGAAAGTTGTTACACAGTGTTACTACAGGGAGGAAAAAGCCATCTAGACAAAAAAAGAACAGGCAGCAGCAAAGCAGCTGCAGCTCCTACCTGACACCAATGATGAGCAAATCATTTTACAGTTGAAAAACTGACCATGAAAACATATAATTCTTTTCTAGAACACTTTGAATTTCACTTCAGGTGTGCAGACTACTCCGGTATTGGACTAATGGAGCAGTACTTTCCTGGAAGGGGGCTGTCTCATCTTTATGCCGGATTCAAATGCCCAGAGTGGGATAAAGCAGAGATGCCAAAAGTGTTACACTGTGGGAAACAGGTGCAAAACGGGATTCCTGCTCCTCGGCTGCATCCCTTCAATGACTCTGTCTCTGAGGTCTGTGCTAAGCTGCATGGACTCCACACAACATGACAGCAGAAAGCATTAGTGGGGAGTCAATTGATCCCCTAGCTGTGATTAAAAGGCCAACTAGAAGAAGATACTAATAAAGATTGAAGAACAGCAGCAGTAGCTGGGGAGGCTTGGGGGCTACCTAGGAGAGACCACAGAAACAAAAATGCATTGAGAAAAGCAGGATAAAGAACTGAAGCAGCAGACCAGGGAGCTGTCATCATTCTCCATCAGAGAAGGGGACACTGAGCCAAAGGGATATTGTGGGTAGCAGATGTCTTTGACAAAAGCCAGCACAAAAGTACACTAGAATGAGAGAGTTTTGAAAAAATACTGATTTCCTGTCACCCTCTTACCTGTAACAGGATTAACCACAAATACACCTTTAGCAGAAAGCACATGCTAGATCACCTCACCTCTGTATCACCAAAATACCTGTTCCTATCAACAAAAGGTGTATTTACTGTTGTTTTACAATTGTTCCCACTCTCAGTCAGACACCAGCTCAAAGTTCAGCTCAGGCATGGAAAGATCCTGTCCCAGCTAACAGACCAGAGTTTTGCTCTTACAGATTTAAAGACAAAGTGTCTATTATGAGAACTTCTGAAATCAAGACCTCTGTGAGGTCTCTTGGCAAATCAGGTTTGATTTTGATCTGTCTTGTATATTGTCATCTCCATGGAGAAGGAAGGGTAACAGAGTCATGTAAAACATTAGCCCTTGACAAATGTATGACAAAAACCCAATTAAGCTGATGACACTATTTAGGAGCAGGGCAACTTACAGCACAACCAGTTTTTCTGTAGCTGGACATGCTCTGAAGGAATGAAAATGTAGTTCATCAGTGGGAAGATAAAACTAAGTGGGATATGAATGAAGCAGCTCTGCTGAATAAAAAAGCTAGCATTTTTGCAAGCTCACAGTTCTGTAAATATCTGGATGTTAAATGACTTGACAGAGCTACACTCACAGATAGCCTGTTACACCAGATCCCCTTCACAGCAGCTCCCCTCCGAACCACCAAACCAGAGTGGGTACCAGCCATCATATTAAGATCCCTGCCAGGTCAAGCTGGCGTTTCAGGTCACCTTACCCTGGGCAAATATTACCCTCAACTAGAGCTGGCAGAGAGAATCAAGTGCAGTGTTCCATAAAGCAGAGACACAGCAGTACTCACAGGAAGGGGAAAGAAAAGAGAAAATATAGCAGGGACATAGTTATTAACATGCATTTTACAAACCAAATCAGTGTGAAAATCAAGTTTACATGGTTAACATGTAACATGGTTTACATTACTAGCAAGAGTAATATTGCATGGAGGTAACTGGCATATCAAACTTCAGAGTGCAGGAAAAATTGAAAGAAGGGCCAAAAGCTTATATTTAAAAGAATAAAACCAGGTATCACATCTTGCATAGCTAATTACTGTGAATGAGGAGTTCCTTGCAGGATCAAAATGCTAATAATGAAGCAAGCAGGAAGAATCTAATTTACATTGGAGTAGAACCATGCTGAACACTTTCTAACTTTGCCTCTACATTTTTCACCTCTGATGAACAAAGACCCTTTGAAAGCACAAAAAAGCACGTTTCTGGTCTACTTGGAAGTGTTATTTATTTTGTAGGCTTCACGTAACAACAGGTTTCAGGAAAGTACTCAGCCTCAGAAGCACTCAGTGGGAGCAGATATCAAACTTTAGAGAGAAACTAACATTGCTAATTATCACTATATAGGTTTTCTCTACAACTTCCTTATCTCTCAGATCATCTATTCTCAAACAAACAGACATTCAATTTGAAATTCCCAAAACACAGGGACTACCTTAGCACCATGACAACAATCTGGTGTAAATGCACACCTGAACATGGTAGTATCTGAAAGTCCCTCAACAAAATGTTACAGAAGATAACACAGAATCAGAAAATAGTTTGGGTTGGAAAGGACCTTATAAATTATCAAGTTCCAACTCCATTGCCATGGGCATGGACACCATCCACTAGACCAGGTTGCTCAGAGCCCCATCTTTAAACACTTCCAGGGATGGGGTATGCAGAACTACTCTGTTTCTGTACCTTGCCATCCTCATGGTAAAGAATTTCTTCCTAATATCTAATCTAAACCTACTCCCTGTCAGTTTGAAGCCATTCACCCTTGTCCTGTCACTCCAGGCCCTTGTAAATAGTTTTTCTCCATCTTTCCTGTAGGCTCCTTTCCAGTACTGGAAGGCCACAATGAGGTCACTCCAAGGTCTTCTCTTCTCCAGGCTGAGCAATCCCAATTCTCCCAGCCTTTCCTCATAGCAGAACTGCTCCATCCTTGTAATCAATTTTGATGTTTCTCCTCTGGACTCACTCCAACAGGTCCATGTCCTTGCCATGAAGGAATCCTCCTTCAGTCAGACTAGACAAAGAAAACTCATTCACTACATGAAAACAATGGCTAATAAAGGCTGAGAAACTGAGAAAAAGAAAAAAAAAGTAATTATTTGTTATCCAACAAGCCACAATACCAAAATTAAGAGTCCTTAGTAGAACTGCTCTCAGCAAAAGGGTACTGTTGGCTAAATCCTGGCCATGCTGAAGTCAGCTGGAACACTTCTGTTGACTCAGAAGTAACCAGGCTTCACTTCCCCTATTTTACCACATACTTTGTTATTCATTTCACCACTACAGTTTTTTCTATATTTATATACTGTGGCCTGAGTATCACAGGGATTCTCTAGGTCTCTTTTTTTTTTTTTTTTTTGTGAAGGAAACGGAATAGTGGTTCAGCATCTCTATCTGTTTACTGTGTGGGGGAGAAGGGATCTTGCAGAATTTCTTCCCCACATACTCAACCTGAAGAAATGCTCATTCTAATTTTCTCCAGAGATCTCCAAGCATAGATTTAGCTGTGCAGTAACATCATACATCGAATTGAAATGACTGTAAAGTGCCTGAGGGAATTGTTACAAAGAGCATCATACTCGTCCAAGACTTATTTCTCCTTGGCTTTCTCATTTTGACAGGCATAGTACTGGATCACAGAACGGATCTCTGTAGCCTTTGCATGTATTTTATTCTTTCACCTAAACTGTCTGCTATTGAGCCCAGTCCCAACACTTAAATTTACAGCATTGCTCCACAGTACCAAGCTACACTGTGCACAGAATAATCAGCAACACTAAATACAACCTTGTTCAAGCAGAAAGGTGACATGAAGCTTTGCTTTGGAGCGTTTGGTATTGATGTGTTGTAGCATTCCAAAGGATAAATCTGAGAATACATTTCTGAGGGCACCACGCTGTTAATTGGCACATGTTCTCCTTACAGACCATTAGAAAAACAGAAACATTAGAAGTTTAAAAAAACCCAAATATTTGATTAAAAGACTTGTGGATGTTCAGCCTAGAGAAAAAGACTTGTTGGGAGACTTGACAGCAGTCATACATGAAAAAGATAAGAAAAAAACATTCTTAACTTATAGCCAGGGGATAATTTCAAGTTAGATGTCAGGCTGTGTAGAAGGGCAGCAACTTACTAGATTGGACAGCCTAGTGGGTGGTGGAATTTCCATTACTGGAAGCTGTAAAAAATTATTAGATAAATATTTCTGAAAAACCTGAAAGATGATAGACTTAGATTAAGATGTCAAAAAGAAATTCTTTACTATGAGCACGGTGAGATGCTGGAACAGGATACTCAGAGAAGCTTGTGGATGCCCCATCCCTGGCAGTGTTCAAGGCCAGGCTGCATGGGACTCTGAACAACCAGGTCTAGTGGAAGGTGTCCCTGCCCATGGGGCATGAGATGATCTTTAAGGTCCCTTCCAACCCAAATTGTTCTATGATGCTGGTAGAGCTGTCAGCCATAGGGCAGAGGCAAGAGGGCAGTGACCTCTGAGCATCCCCTCCAGACAATGACTTGGCACAGGTTTCACTATGATTCCACCAGAATGAACTGATGGTGTCTTGTGTTTTGGTGTAGCACTGCCTCGTTGTCATGGTTTGACACAAACGCCTGGCACCCACGAAAGCCGCTTGCTCACTCTCCCCTGCCACAGCTGGGCAGAGGAGAGAAAAAAATTAACAAAGAGTTAATGAGTTGAGATAAGGACTGGGAGAAAACACTCCAAGGGCAAAACAGGCTCAGCTTAAAGGTACAAAGTGAATTTATTACTAACAAAATCAGGGGAGGATAATGAGAAGTAAAATAAGCCCTTAAAAACACCTTTTCTTCCCCCAACCCCTCCCTCCTTCCCACTGACAGCACAGGGAGACAGGGCATGGGGGTTTTGGTCAGTTTGTCACCCGAGTTCTTCTTCTGCTGCTCAGGAAGAGGAGTCCTTGCTGCACCATGGGGTCCCTCCCACAGGAGACAGTTCTCCATGAACTCCTCCAGCATGGTTCCACTCTCACGAGCAGCAGTCCTCCCAAAACTGCTGCAATGTGAGTCCCTCCCACGGGCGAACAGTCCTCCCAAAACTGCTGTGGCGTGGGTCTCTCTTCCACAGGGTGCAGTCCTCCAAGGACAGGCTGCTCTAGCCTGGAAGCAGGGGCCCCTCTCTCCACCAGGTCTCCCACTGGATCACAGCCTCCTCCAGGCATCCACCTGCTCCGGCATGGGCACCTCCCCCACGGGCTGCGAATAGATCTCTGCATCCCCCGTGGATCCCCATGGGCTGCAGAGACACAGCTGCATGGTCATCACCATGGCCTGCAGAGGAATCTCTGCTCCGGCGCCTGGAGCACCTCCTGCCCCTCCTTCTGCACTGACCTTGGTGTCTCCCTGTTGTTTCTCTCACATGTTCTCACCTCCTCCTCTTCTCTGACTAGAAAAAACTGTGCCCACTTTGTTTTGATTTTCTTCTTAAATATGTTATCACAGAGGCATTACCACCATCTCTAATTGGCCCAGCCTTGGCCAGCAGCATGTCCATCTTCAGAGTTATCAGTAATTGGCTCTGCCGGACACAGTGGAAGCTTCCAGCAGCTTCTCACAGAAGCCACCTCTATTGCCCTCCCCCGCTACCAAAAACCAGGCCGTGCAAAACCAACACATTCATGAATGCCCCTGTGAAGGTGCAAGCCTGACATTGTAGAACTAAATCATAAATAGTGCTGTACCTCTGGATTATGTGGTGTGATTGAATACATTTCTTCATGCACCCTTATAAGTGGAAAGGGAACAATGTGAAAATGGGTGCTGATTTGGCTTTGCTACAGCAGAAGCCCTTTTTTTTCTTGTAGCTGGTGCTTCTTGTGCAAGCTGACAGGAGGCTGTAGCCAGGTGAGGGCTGGCCTCTTCTCCCAGAAGGCAACAAGTGACAGGACAAGAGGAAATGGCCTCAAGTTGTGTCAGGAAAGGTTCAGGTTGGACATCAGGAATTTCTTCACTGAAAGGGTTGTTAAGCATTGGAACAGCCTGCCCATGTGCCAGAGACTAAAATATTATAGGTTATGACTTAAACGTTTTCATGAAGGATTTTTAAAACTGTATTATAAAAGCTGCAGAAAAGACCAACACACCCTGAATGGGGCCCTGCAGACTCCACTAAGCCACACTTCCATGTGTATTTAGGAATATGTGGGAGAAGGGGAGGGGGGGCTGCAACTCTGCTACACATAAAATACCTTCCTGAACATAATATGGTATCCTGCCACATTCCAGTAAAATTTATATGAACCATATCAAGAAATCAAATAACAATACAAAAAATAGAAGTATGTAGTATTCCATAAATTCCTACTCATTCTTCTGCCAGGTGGTAAGAGCTGGGCACGAAATGGACCCAAACCTAAGCCTCAAATAAGCCAGTACCAGTATTAAGCCTATTTTAAGAAGTATCTCACCAAAAAAGCCAACTACTGCAGAGAGGAAATTAATGTAATGTGCTCTGATCACTGAATAATTCAAGTATATAGTCACATATACAGTAAAACATCTTTAAACTTAACAAGATTAATTTTAATAACAAAATTCATAAACAAAATGAAAGGCCAACAGGTGGACAGCATATAAAGGATAAAGCTTTCTCAAGAAGCAAAGGTTTCACTGCACCTGTAGGTGGAAGTCTTGGTATATAAACGAGTTCACTGCCAGAAAAACCTCTGCATGGAGAAACAATCTCCTTTTAGTATCTTATCAGTTATATAAAACTACAATAAAACAAACAAAGCAAACCTAACTGTGTTGCCTTTGGGCAGACTAGAACCCACCATTATTTCTATTTTTACATCCCCAGCCAGGCAGCTCATGAGCCCTGAAGTCACTTGTAGCCATCACAACTCTGGTGTCCCTGTACCTTCTCATCTGTGCCCACTTGCTTTAATTATCCTTTTGCTTGCAACAGTTCCTGCTTCTAAAGCAGTGAGTTTATGTTGCCATAAAGCAGATGAACATTGACTAAAAAGCCCATAAAATTCCCAGGGCCTCTCTGTCCCTCTTTGCTTGCGCTTCCCACTTCCTCTTCAAGTTCAGCCTTTTTGCTTTGTACTTTGCAATCCCACAGCATAACATTTGTAGTCGTGACCTGTAGGTACTGTAAAAATGATACTTCAGGGAGAACATTTCAGTTGTGCAGCCAATGAGTAGGAACATGAGCTCTTGTATTACCAAGGAAAGAGAGTAATGGATGCTCAGCCACTTTGGATTTGAAACACAAAGGTTGAACCAGGACAGCTAATCCTCTCTCTGCCTGCGGGCCAAACTTACACTTTGCAGCCAGATCCAGCCTCCCCCTTTCTCTCTGTTACATTTGGAAAGGTCAGCATCTATTTATGTGTTTGCACCAACTGAGACAAAGGCCATTTGGCATGTGTATTATTGCAGATAAAATGCACAAAAATCAGGCTCACCTGAGACAGCCTGGCTGAGCTGCTTGGCTGGAGACATTCAGCAAGCCCAGGGTGACCAAAGCCCACATCAACAGGGGACAGAAAGCAACAGGGACAGAAAGCAACTCCTTGGTCTATCTCAACTTACTTCAACAAGGACATGTTGTCCATCCTTTAGTTAATTACTTCAAACTAAACACACTCCAGCTCAAGTTTTTTAGCATAAATTTGATTTTCACCATCAGGTATATTTAGATCTTGTCTCTACAGAGCAGTTTCAGAAAGACTGTGGCTTTTGCGTAACTGGCCAGCCAGAATAGAGGATGCTCTATTATAGCTTTCCTAACATGCCACACAAATTGGTCCAATTACACAGTTCTTAACTGGTCAGGATGGAATCATAGTGAAGGTAGGGGTTTCTCTTAATTAAATATTAAGCCACATTTTTGTTTTGATCACCCCAATGCCAGTGGCTAGAGATTATCCAGGACTGAAGGGAAGACTCATGCTCCAAAAGAGCACAATTTGTCAGGTCTCTACAGAGAGTCCTTCATCTCTCAGTTTATGAAAAGCATGTATAATACAATTTCTTGAATAATAAAAAAATTATTAGTTGCTTTCGCAAAACATAGATTTTATTTCACAATATTTAAATACCTCTTCACCTTTTAGTATACAATGTTTCCCACATTTCCAATAATTAATGTTTATCACATTTTCATTTTGAGTCAATATATGTAGCCCCAATCAAGAACAGAGTTTGCATATTAAAGTAGGCACGGGGAGCAGGAAAAAAAATGAAGGAAGAAAAAAAAAAGGACCAAAAGGGAAAGCACCAATAAATTCCCCCAAATCCTAACTAAATATAAGTCAAAGGCAGACAGGGAGGTACTATTTAGACAGCAGAATTAATGGAAATAGAAATAAAAGCTGCTTAATAGAACATCTGTAGACCTAAAATCTATGTCCATATCCAAGACACCAAGAAAAAATATCACATATGACAGCCAATATTTCACTGTATTTCTCCAAGCAGTTATTAATTACAGAGCATTACTGAGAAGAAAGTACACTGCTAGCAAAAAATTAACAGAGCACTTCCAAAACCAACAGCAAAGGCACTAATTCCTGCCTCCTGGCAACACTGCAGCCTAGCCCACATCAGCCCACATCAGATCCATCATCACATCAGAACATCAGATCCTAGCCCACACTGCTTCAGGTGGTTTCCCATTTTACACACAATTTTTGGATCACCAGGGTCTAAAATCAGTCCAACAGAAAAGAGTGTTTGCCCTAAGCAAGGTACCATTGTCCCCTTAAAGGAGTTCACTTTCTTTACACAGCTCTAGCTTCACATTCCACCCTGGATCTGCACAGCAGCTGGCTCCCATCTAACCTTTCCCAGAACCTGCTGCTCCTACACCTCACCTTTTGCTGGGACCACAGTGCCATTTTCTTCCTCAGGATATTTTTCCTGTTATTCTCAGTATGCAATAAGCAGAAAAGCCTGCAGACGCTACACCAAACTCCCTTTCCCAATCTAGTTTTTTTTTTCCTGAAATAATCACAAATTATTCTACTTGCTGCAGGCTGTAACCGTAAGAGCAGGGAATTTGCTTTGAAACAGCAACAGCAGAAGGACACAAAATCTCTGGCTAAATGGAAGATGTTGTGAGCAACCAAGAAAAACCAAATAAGCTCCCAAAATTTAACAGGTACCCTGAATGAAGAGCACAAATCACACAACACAATCATAAAATAATTCACTGTTACCCAATATACCACTCAGAAAATCCAGAAAATGTCAGAGAGTGTCTCCGTTTTACATTTACAATTAGACCAACTTTTTTTCTCCCTTTATATTAAAGGCAGGAATTTAAACTTTAAACACATATTTATATTATATATGTAATTTGGAAAATATCATCTTTCTCCTGATCACAGAGTACCCAGAAACAGATGCCACATTTCCCTTTTTTTTTTGTGGCTGGCACTTACTTCCTTTGGATTTCTCCAACACCATTTGTGATGACTATTCATGAGAAGCTCAGTGCAAGCAGCCACTCTTGTAACTGACAGCTTCTGCAAGTGAAACTTTACAAGGGATTTGAGCAGCTAAGGAATCCTATTTTAGTAATTTAAAATAATTTACTGGTACCAAAAGTGTCTAATTGCTTCAAGTGAAAATACAATGAAACGAGAAAATATTTTTCATTTAACAATTTTATTTTGCCATATTATAAGGTAAAGTTTAACATTTGAAATGTCTTTTGAAATGTATTCATTCCTCTACCCTCCAAAACAATACTTTACATGGCAGAGTAAAAAGTTACATTTGATTTAATTGGGGTTTTTAACCTCTTGGGGGATGGAGAAAGGAGACCTCAGAAATTTACCTCAGTTCTTCCTTGCTTTTTCCAATAAGCAACAAAAATCAATTATTTGCACAAAAAACTAAATACTGGGGTGAGCGGTTTTTTCCCCTCTAATGCTCAAGATAGTCTGAAATTTGCTTTTGAAACTCTGAGGAGGAAAAAGATACCAAGGGGTGAAAATTTATTTCAAAAAAACATTTGAAACCAGGGCTTGATGCATTCTCTTAACTCCAAAGCAGGTGAGTGTTAGTTCATGTTTCTCTCACGTGGTTTTGAGTTACATCCCAACTACTCATGTGGTTGCATCCCACTTACTCAGAGCAGCTAAAAATGACTGCAGGAATATACGGAAGCTTGGTTTCTTCCCTTCCAGTCAGACGGTGAAGGGTGGGAAATGCTAGTCATGCCTTATGTCGTGCCTCAGTGCAACACTGCAGACCAGAGCTGATGGCTGAACTTCCAGACTGTGGGAAGTGTGTATCTCTGTCCCATCAGGGACAGCAGTTCTGGACACCCACCAACACACAGCTCTCTGTTCTGTTTAATAAAGGTCCACAATGGTGACAAGACACATTTACAAGCTACCCATGACCTTTAGTGGCCAGCCTGGCTTCTCCCGATTGCTGAGTATTGACCAGTTTCTCTGAAGGAGGGGAAAGATGGTGCAGTCAGTGCAGTATCTCATTTCTGCTTCCAAAAATTTTAATTCCCGAAATCAAGGGGTAAAATGACACAGAGGGGTAGACTAAGAGGAGCCACTTACTTCCAGCAGCTGGAATTGCTAGTTCATGCAAAACTTTGCAACACCAAATTTTGTCCTCATAAACTGAAATGGAGCACTGAATGACTGTTTCCACATAAAAGCTTTTCTCGTTTGCAAATTTCTTCCTTGGTGGGTCAAAAACTTGAAAAAATAAAAGGAGTAATATAATCACTCAAAGTCTGAGGAAAAAAGAGGCAGCAACAGAGCTGATTAAAAAAAAAAAATCAGCTGAAGTATTATATGCAAAAAGAAGGTAAAATGAAATGCCATACCACCAAAACCTTTTAACCTTTTCAATTCAAAGAAAAATTGAAAAATTAATGAACTGATACTAAATTTATATTTTCATGAAATAGCATTTTTAGTGGAAAAGCACTCTGTCAGAAAATGTTGACCCAGCTGTAAGAATTTTATCTACAGATTACTCAGAAAAAAAAAGATTCTATTTTGTATTGCTCACATTCAGAAATAAATGACATTTTACATATTAATTTTGGACATATTTATTTCTGTATAACATGAAACACAGCAAATTCCCTATTTAGTTTTGACTCACATTATCCTATAAGTTAGTCACTGGTTCAGGACCGAGAAGTCTTCTGCAATCACCAAATTGCTCAAGCCCAGCAGATTGACGTGGATGGAGCCATTTTTATTTATTCCAGAGGCAGTATTTTTTTGATTGTATCAATATAGCTGTGGTCCTTTACATTCCTGTTACATCCCCTTGGCATTTCAGAGTATTAACCATATTTTGTGACTTGTTTTAAGCTTCTGTATACTTCTGAAAGGAATATTAATCTTCAGGAAAATCGCTTGCAAGCAAGCTAATAATAGACACCATTCTTCAAAGCAGAAGCCTGAAAAATTTAGGCAAGTACTTTTCGTGAAACAAAGACAGAATTAGAAAAATGCATTTAAAAATCTACTGCAAATAAACCCTCCTTAGCTTTTAAGCCTACCAGGATTTTGTTTGATAAAGGCCTACAAAATGGGCAAAATGCATAGGAATAACACATCAGATTAGAGGCAGTAGTACTTGCAAAAAAAGAAGGAGCAGTAGTGAGTAGCATTGTCAAACAGAAACAAACTGCGCATCAATTCATTAAAGGGATAGCATTCCTGGGTTGGAACATTTTACGGCTGGAACATGATGAAAATTCCCCTTTTCCACCACCAACCCTACAGCAGCATCTGCCCACCCCCTTTGCAGCCTGCTTGGCAAGCCTAAGGGACACAGACGTCCCAGCTCCTTAGCTCATGTTGTCCCCCAGGAGTTTCTCTCTTCAGGACTTCCTAGATCTTTACTCTTTATCTGGCCAACTGATAAACTTTAAGGACAGGTGTTAGGAGCCTGGGATCCAGTGGAGTTGCAAAGACTATGACTTCTCTTAACATCTCTGAAGGAGCCCATCCAACACGCTGCTCTTTGCTGTGAGAGGAGGTAGGACACCACCGTGGCCAAGCAGAGTGCTAGGTTTAATTAAAAAAAACCACCACGTCTGAAATCCCAAATCCATCACAAAACAATGACCTCCCTCTGCCACCCCTGGTGGGGCTTTCCTGAAACCTTGGAGAGGACACACACACTTTGAGCACCTGTTGCCAGTATCTTTGTGGTACAAAGTTCACAGCTCCGCCAAGGATTCCAGTTTTCTCCAATAAACAGTGCAACATTGTAGCAACAAATCACACTAATCATCATAAACAAGACTTACAACCACTGCTCTGCAACACATCATAAACTTTCTATCAGTCTCCAGAAATTCACTGCAGCTGGGAGGCTCCTTTCCAGCTCTACTGCAGGGAAAATCCACTTGCCAGGCAGGTTTCAGCATCTACTTGTTTGCTGAGCTTGCTGGGACACAGCCACTAGGAGCAGCCTGAGGGAGGCAGAGGTCCATTATCCAGTTCATGGCAACAGGGACAAGTGACAAGACAGAGGACCTGGCATCCTGAACAAGACATAGTTGTAACAGAGCTCCTCTGAATCATGTCAACACAGACAGGGGCTGCTCCCATCTCCTCTGCCCCACACTGCAGCTTACCCTCACTCCCCTTCTCCATTAAAAGAAACTCACTCAAAGCAACAACTTTGTTTTTGAGATCTAAAGACTACTTTTAAAAAAAAACCCTAAAACTTCTTTGATGTTTTATTTGCAGGATGAAGTTAACAAGCAAGAAGTCTGCTATACATTTAACTGAAACAGAAACAAATGAGAAGCCCTGTGCGAATGACTCAACACTGACTGAGAGACTGAATAAATCCTTATACCTTGAATTTGACAGATCAAAGTAGCAGGTAAATCAATTAATACAGCCAGATGTTCGGCTTTCTTTAAGTGTGTAGCCACATAAAGTATTTGTATTCAACATAGAAAATTCAATATAACAAACTCACTATTTAGTATCAGTTCTTGTATTAATTAAAAATACAAGAAGCAGCCTAGATTAGTATTACAAATTGCCAGCACTCAAAAACCCTGCACTTAACCCAAAGCACCTTTGATGGACATTAATAACCAACCACTTCCAACATATAAAAACACAGCAAGAATCAACAAAGTCAAGCAGTTGGCTTCTCTTACTGGGCTCATGTTGTTTGACATCAGTGAACTTCATTAACTTGGAATTAACTTGGAACACCTTCACACAAAACACTGTCCCATTTTGGCTACACAGATCTGAACTGAAACAATTGTAGGTGAGGGATCAGGCTCACAGTGACTGTGATCCCTAATTGAAATGCATAAATCACCCTCTTAAAATAGCCAGAACCAATCATTTTAAAAATCAAGACCAGCTGACCCAATTTCATCCCTTATGTACATTCCAAAAAGCAGCCAGGGAAGTATTAACATCCACACAAACAAAATTTTCACAACATGGAAGTAAAAAAGCACATGCTGTTTGGTATTGAGAAATAAAGATACAATTTCTTGATGACCCTGCAGCCTATTTATACTCATTTGTATCATGTTACCATTTAGTATTTTAATACTTAAAATGAAAATAAAACATGGTTACTAACCTGTGGGAAGAGAGAGTAAGTTGCATTGTCAATTGTGACAGAATATAAAAATTCCCCATCAAACCAGAGGTTCTTTCCCATGGGGGAATTCATCTTTGTCATAGCAAAGAGCTGCCCAGGGTCACAGCATTCTTCCAGCAGCTTCCTAGAAAAGGGAACAAAAGAGAAAGCGGTATTAATTGGAGGCTGGTCACACCTTTGTTAATCATCACCCCTCAACCCGTGTTCCTGCCACTCTCAGGTGCTGCAAAGCCACCCTTCCCAGACAGCAGATGAACCATGGGACTCTTTTTTTACTTACAGTAAAACCTGAAAACCTGTCTTTATTTCAGAAAATCTTACAAATACACAGAAAAATAAAATCTAAATTTTCATTCAGACTGACACAAAATCAAAACCAAGATTCAGCAAAAGAAACTCCATCCTATACAGCCCATTTTAATGGGTAAAAAACTGGTCTCCAACACATACAGAAATCAGAGAAGCTCCTTTGAAAATTAGATCCCAGGTATGTAACTATTCAGTACCAAACCTTATTTATGAAGAACAGGCCTCCTAAAACCCCCTGGTTATATAATTTATGTATGGAAATTTTGGCACCTCTCTTCAGTTACTGAACGTCCTTGTGCTACATTCCCAGCAGTATCAGAGCCTGCTTCCTAACTGAAGGCCAGCTTGAGTCATCCCAGTATGATGGATATATACAGAGAGAGTGGATGTTAGTGTCCCTGCTGAAACTCTGTATCTTCTTACTCCTCAATTTCCCAAAAATACTACTCAGCCTTAGTAGAAATTGGAGGGCTGGTGAGGTGATTGAAGGTTATCTTAAAAATTCTGTACCACAGCAAACTCAGCAATTAATATCCTAAAATATAGAATGATGAAAAGCTCTAAAGGTCCAGAATATCCTATCTTTCCAAAGCCTGCATGGCACTAGGAAAGGTGACACTCATAGATGTATGTAAAACACACACTGCAGAATTCTGCCATTACAGTGTAATATTACGTTATCATATACATTCCTCATATATTTTAAAGGTAATCTCAAAGAGACTGGAACCATTTCCAGTGGCTGCACAGGAGCTGTAAGCAGAAAAACATCATTTATTAGTTGAGTACTAAAATGCTTGGTATAGCTGTTCTCCTCTGGAAAAGAGAAGATTTTATTCAAAACCATAAAGTCATTCAGAGAAATTTAAATTTTAGCTTTTTTTTAAGTTTTACTGCTACTTTTCATCTCTAAAAATTGGTATTTGAAAAAAACCCATTATTCTTCCCTATCAAAAATTGATTTTGCGGTAAGCTCATAATTCTCCAAATGTGTGAGTATTAGTTTTCAGACACGCTTCAACTCAAGTAACAGTAAGTTCCCAGCAACAACTTCCCTAAGAATGTGGTAGAATCTAGAAGGCTAGAGATTTTCAAGACACAAGAGGACAAGGTGCTGCATATTCTCATCTAGGTTCCATTCCCGCAAAAGGTTGGAATACGTGATCACCTGAGGCCCCTTCCCACCTTGGTAGGTCTGTAATTCTGGAACTGGCTGTTGCAGAGCTGGTTCATCTCCCTCTGAGCAGGATGCAGCAATGTGTCAGCCAGATCAGCGATTCCCATTCTAAGAACATCAATGGCTTTATCTGTTGCACATAGGTAAAATCTTATAAAATGAAGGCCTTGTTGCCTTTGTGAAATCATGGCTCAGGCCTGTTACTTCAGCTAAGTAGAAAAGGACTGTGGGAAAGACACAGCTGAATTAGGGGTAGAAAAACATGCTGTGTGACGGCCGTGTGTTCACATCGTGGTGTATGGTGGTTGGTTGAATTATGTTTGTTGTGCCTTAAAATTATGCAAACAGGTAACGGGCTAACTGCTTAAAAAGGCCGGGTTTTTGCAATAAACGGCTCTCCTTTGCACCTGCCAGAGGACTCTGCATCGTTCATTATTGCAACATTTATGTACAATCATCAAGGAAAGGCTTCACATCAGCCTCCTGCTGATGCCCAAATAAAGCCTTCATCACAGAACTGTGAAAAACAAATTACAGGAAATTTGAAATCTCTCATTGAATAACCTTTGCAAAACAGTGTAAGACAGGCATGGAATACTGTTCCAAATACAGGATTTGAAAGTGGAGATTTTTCTGGCTGTCGACAAACCAGTTTGCAGACTTTGGAAAATTATTTCTCAAGTGGAAAGAAAATAATTGTGCTGTTTTTCTATCCCCAGAGCAACTCTTTCAAAAAACATAAGTTAATCGAAGATCAGCTGGAGCCATTTGTTACAAAACAGTATAACAAAATTAAAATTTTCTAGTGAAATTCTGCAACTCACACCTCCTCTGGAAGTTTAGTCTGAGCAAGAAGCACAAAGAAACCCCCAGATAACTTAGTGGCAAATTATCTAGGGAGTGTTTTATATTAATGAATCTTTTCTTAGCCAGGGTAGACTGAAGAGCTAAGGAACATACCTTTGTACAGCTCCCTCCCTATTTATTAGATGAGATATATATCCCTAGTCTTTCCCATCCCCAAAAACGCACCCTTCCAGTTCCCACTGAACCCTTCATTAATAAACCTGTTATGAAAAGCAGTAGGGGTCTCCTGGAAGGGCCACAAATAGGCAGGCCACTAGTTCAAGTATGAAGCTGTCTGTATGAACACAAAAATTTCGTGCACTCAAGTGTGCTTTCTGTCAGAAAACAAAAATTATTAAAAGTTTCTCTTTGTGATCCAAATCCCAAAGTCACAAAGCAAGAAAAGCTTCATAGGAAAATGTTCATTTAAAAGCAGAATGGATTCAAAGACAAACCTACAGCAGGATACTTTGCAGGATCAGGGAGACTGAACTGTTTGCTGAGCTTGACTAAAATGTACAGCAGAAATGTTATGACAGAATTTGCAGAACTGCAGCAGCTTTTAGCCAGGAATCTCAGTTCACTGCAAGCATTTCTTCACTCACAGGACATAAACAATATGCTTTTGATTCAAAGTTCTCTCCAATTCAGAGAAGACCTGTAAACAAGAGGACTTAATATTGAGATTGAAAGGCACTGAGGGCCCTCAGATCCAAGAGCACTCAGGTGACAAGTCTAGACTTGTGAGAGAAGCAAAAGAAATGTTCCTTGGAGAATCTCACTCCAAGCCCCTCAGATTTCAGCTGGAATTGGGCACCAGGCAGGTCATTAAGCAAAAGGCAGCCTCAGCACTGAGGTCTTAACCTGAATCCATCCACAAAGCTTTCATAAAACTCCCAAACTACTTATTCTTCATCTTAAGTTAACAAACTTTGCAGTCTGATTTCAGTTTGCAGACAGTTAACGCTTAATCGCACCCTGGTTTGACTCAAGTCCCAGTCAATAAATTACTCAGGAGGTATTTTGAACATCCCAAATGCAGCAAATATCTAAAAGAAAAAATGGACAATTCCATGGCATGGGTTGTCAGCCAGGAGGTCACAGCCCTTTAGCTGTCTATTCTCTGCAGTTGCGGGGGTCCTTGACACAGCATGCCTTGGCGACCACCTTTTCAGCTAGCTCCGGTGGTCGGCGGCCGGTCCTTCTCTCTGCACGGGAGAAGCTGGTGGAGCTGTTCGCGAAGCGGGAGGGTCAGCGAGATCCGTGAAAGGGCTCGCCTGGCCCACCAATGTTAAAGGCGCAGGAGGAGATGAAGAGATCAGGAGGGGTTCTTTGCAGGGTGAACAGGACGGGTTTATTGGGGTGTGAGGGTCCAGAGGTCCAGGACCAGGGGAGCAAAGAGCCAAGAGCAGGGGCTTGACATGGGGTTTTATACCCCTACAAAATGGGAAGAGTAAACCGCAAAGGATCAATCAATACAGTGCAAAGGGGTTGTACATAGGCAGGGAAACATACAATGAACCAATGAGGTACAGGGTAGGCGGGGAAGGATAACTGGGAGCCAGTGGGATATTGAAGGACAAGGAACTTTCCGGAACATAACCATAAACAAGGGAAGAAGGGGACAGATCTACATAATTCACCTGGGTGTGTGGCTTGCCGGGTGCTGGCAAACTGAACACACCACAACAGGTCCTGCCTCCCCAGCAGAGCACCATTTCTCCAGCTGCCTTGGGATGCTGTCCTACATGGAGTATGTAAGCCCCACCAGCACTGTGCAAGGCAAGGGGAGCAAAATTATTTGTCTCAGCTTTTTCCTTTTAAATCCATGCAAGTGAGATGTACTACATTAATGTGAAAAGGATCAGATTGATGGGGAGCCACTTGTCAGGCAGCAGCAGCAGCAAGAGCACCTTCACAAAGCTTCTCCAAGGAAGTGGTGGAGTCACCATGCCTGGAAGTGTTCAAAAAAAAAGGATGATCCAGAGCACATGGATGGGGAGAGGACAGGAGAGACTATAGCCTGATGCTGTGCCTGCAGGTCCCAGCAAATGCCAGCAGTCCCCTCACTGAACAAGGGCATTGATTCAACCATTGCTCAAAAATGGTAAGATGAGACTTATTATTTCATTACAGTACAGCTTTAATGGAGCATTAAAATAATGACTGAGGCTCACATTCAAGTTTGAGATAAAAATAATTTGTGAAATGAATTGCTTTAGCCAGACTCTGCTCAGCTGCCTGGATTTAGGTGGCATCATGCTAACCTTGATCCAGTGATCGCAAAATGGAGCCAGGATCTGACAGCACAGCCTGACATAAACCTTCCCTTTACATGGCAGTTCCCATTCACCTCAACTTCCCTTGTTTTGCTTTGGGATCAAATGAATCTGAAGGCCCAGAAAAAAAAAAGTATCTGGCTTTGGAGTTTCAGTTGGTGTCAAGACAAAACCATCAGGCCTTCACTCACAACCAGGGTTTTGTGGAGGTGCTGGTATCCAGAGCATGGGTGGTCGCTTGGGTTCACTAGGGAAGATTTGCACAGCTCCATTTCACTGCAATTTATTAATTGCTTCCATCTACATACCCCCAGTAGAGGCAGGAGGACCTACCAAGAGCCTTGTGGAGTCCTCAACTAAATAAACACCTATTTCCCAGCATGTGCATCCCCCATTGCAAATACTTCAGGGATTAATATCAATAGTGACTCTGAAACACATCTGGCTTGATCACCTCTAACAGTCTCAAAATCTAATCCTGAAACTCTCCTCATTATGTCTTCGGTGTAATGTTTCCATAAGAATAACATATCCCCATGTTTTTGCAAGAAGTTTTGGTGGCAGGGGAAAAACAAGAATCACTGCTTAATAAAATAGTGTCTTTAATAAATTTGCACCCTGTTCAGAGTCTGATTTTTTGGCACTTCAGGTTTTGTCTGATTTTTAAATTATTTTTTCTCCCTCCTTTAGGAGATCCTTAAAGGAGGCTGCTGAAATTTCAACCTTCCTTCTGATGAGCAAAAAGGCTGGAATTTCCTGAATTTCTTGCTATGAACAAAGCTTTTTACTCTTTCCATAATTCCTGTGGCTATTCTCTCTTTTTCAAGATCCACCCCTAGATATTTCATTCTAAATAAAGCCTGGAAATATTATTTTTAGGTTAGCCACCCTCTGCCAACTACAGCAACAAACTGACCTCTCAATTACCCACGCATCTCATGCCATCCAAGAACAGACAAAAAAATCTAGGCCCATATCCCATCTCCCAGAGCAGGCAGCAGCCAATGCCTGCAGCTGTAAGAGAGCCCTCATTATATGGCTACATAATGGCTCTACTTGTGGCCATTTTTTGCTCCAAGCTAGCAGTCTTATGGCCCTACAGAATGCTACAAAGCCATTCAATAACAGTAAAATCACTGGTTCTACTACAATCAGCAAGCTTGGAGCTGCAGTTGGCATTTGGCTTCTGAATATTCTGTGAAAACATTGTCGGGTTTGGTCACACACATTGAATTACTCTTTCCTAAAAAGCTCCATCTAATACTTGTAACTGGGGATTAGCTTGAAGAATGTACTGAGACTTTGAGGTTTTCATGGTGCTTAAAGCACCTTACTACTCCAGGCATATCACCCCACTTAAGATGAAATTGAAAATTATCCTCAGCACAATTGTTTGGGAATATGATCTTAAAACTGCCCTCCTAAGAAAGATCACCAGGACAAGTACCAAATGAATAAGAGAATGGCCAATGCAAACGCTCTTCATATCCACAAAGGCCTACCAAATTGAGTTTTTGTGACAGCAGTCATAGTTGAAGCTCTAGCTAAAATTAAGACCTTTGCCAAATACAACATCTAAATCAAGAATACATTGCTGTGCATAGGTTCACTTATGAAAATACCCAGTTACCTAAGCTTGAAGAATAGGTCTAAATGCAATGAAAAAGAAATATGAAAAGAGTGGATACCACAGAGCAGAACAGAGAATCTGATTTACTCCCCAGTCAAGGTCTCTACAATATGGTAAGATTTAACAAAGACTAATAAAGCCATGACCATTTTCCTCCTCACATTTATTATTATATTGTTTCTTGATATGAAACTTTCAGCCTTTTTCAATACCCCCTGCAGCAATTTCTGGTGTCTGGACTTTAAAAGTATCATGTAATATTTCCCCAGCTTCCTCAGGAGAGGAAAGTTATCAGGACAATAAAAAGGTGCAGATAGTAAATCATGCCTGGCACTGCAACCTGCATGAAAGGAATGAGGTTGCATTGCAGAGACCACAGAATAAGGACAATTCATGCAAAACACCTTCATTAGTTTAGCAATAGAGCTGCTGTGACTTTTTAAAGTAAGAAATTAAACTAAAAATTAACAATAATTTGCTACAGATTGCCAAATTAATAGTTGCGGATGAAACGATGAAATCAAGCACTTGCACCTTTTCTGCATCATCAGTATCTTTTTAGAACTTTTTTCCAGGCTTTTTTGAGGTGCCTAAAAAGGAAACAAAGTATTTTATTTAACCAGAGAATATAGTTTTCACTACTTACTTTTATTTATCCAGAGAATATTTGGGTTTTCATTACCTATTTTAAAATCACTGATCTGGTGCCACTCACACAGTAGAATTCACAGTTCTGTTTCCTGGACTGCAAAAGAAATATAAAACTGTTTTTTCATCCTGTGGGATGATATGGTTACCCTATCCTTGCTGCCTTGGCCTTGAACAAACAAACCCTGCTGCCTTCTAGAAGATAAAATCTGAGCTGTCAATCATCGCAGCACCTCATGCTAATCTCTTATTTTGTTTAACTCTACTTTTTTTTTTTAAATATACGAGTGATACATTTTTCCTCCAGACACATTCACAGTGTCATAGAAACTGGGGGTTTGATTTTGATTGTACCTACAGATTGGAGAAATACCTATTTAGATTGGAGAAATATAGATGAGGCCAAAATTTGCCAGGGACTACCTTTTTGATTGAACTAGAAGAAACCAAGATATAAAGCTGAGAGAATTGGGATTTTTCAGCCTGGAGAAGAGAAGGCTTTAGGGTGACCTAATTGTGGCCTTTGGTGCCTGAGGGGAGCCTACAGGAATGATGAAGAGAGACTATTTCCAAGGGCCTGGAGTGACAGGACAAGGAGGAATGGCTTCAAACTGACGGAAAGTAGGTTTAGATTAGATATTAGGAAGAAATTCCTCCCTGTGAAGGGGGTGAGGCCCTGGCACAGGTTGCCTAAAGAAACTGTTTCTGCCCCATCCCTGGAAGTGTTCAAGGCCAGGTTGGGTGGGGCTCGGAGCAACCTGATCTAGTGGAAGGTGTCTCTGCTTATGGCAGGGGAGTAGAATGAGATGATCTTTAAGGTTTGTTCCAACCCAGGCTATTCTGTGATTCTGTAACTGAGTGAATAGAAGTCTACCAGACCACCTGACAAGCTTTTAGCTTACCTTTCCTCCTGCCAATTCTTTTACTTAAATATGGAGCAGCTTTGATCTGAAAAGCTATTGAAACACAGAATTGTTCACTTCCTTTCAAAGAAAACACATTTTGATTCATGCAAACTTGCTTCAAATTCCTATGCACAAAGCCTGCTTGCAAGCTTTGAAACACAGATTATAAGGTATGAATTATAGAGTATGAATTCTAGGACTTGGTCAGATGAAGTTTTTCTAAAACTCTCATATCAGATGTATAAAAGAGCTGTATTTTAAGGAAACACCACAAATTGTGACTAGCAATAGCAAAGATATCCAAATTATTTATGCAGTAAAATCTACTGGAATGCAGGATATCTCTGAGCTGTCTGTGTTGTTCCCAACCACATCCAGGAGAGACAGCAGCAGTGAATTGACATCTCACCTGGGAACTGCAATGAACAGCCACATTCCCTGGAGAAGTGAGGAATCTGAGCACGAGCTCAAATGATGGTTTCTGGGTGGCAGACAGAAACCTCACACAATGCTGAAATCCACTGGAACTGCTCCTTTGCTTTGTTAATGCCACCACCATCAGCCCCTAAATACAACTGTGTCAGAGAAGACACAGGGTTCATCTCATTTACAGTATTTGAAATGCAAAATTAAGGTCACTCCAAGCCTTCCTCATAGAGACCACACTTTTTAGGGTGGTCTCTATGAGGAAGACTAAACCTACTTCCTCTCTAATGGCCATAAAGGAACGACTGCCTTAGATAAAGACATCTACATTTGACAGTTTTATTCCAATCCATGAAGCCAGGCCTGCTGCTCCAAATCCTACGAAGTCAATGGAGGATACTGCAGCAACAGATGAGCTGTGAGAGAGGGACTGTAGCTCTTCTGCCTGTCTACAGCATCCCATGGAAGGATCCTGTTTGCCAGCAGCCCCATCCAATGGTTTATCATCTCTGCTCACACTTCCTTCACAGTGTCAGAAAGATGAACTGGCACAGATGCACTGATGGGTGGTTTTGTCACAGAGAATTCAGAGGCAAAGGGGAATGGGTCAGGGGAGGAGATTAATTGCTACATGTGCTATACTTTTTTTTTTTTTAATCTTATAAACCTGGCAGGAGGAGAGCAGTTTTCACAGATATGAGGTGAAATTAACGAATGGCTGTCTTGCAAAACAGCAGAACCATCAACTGAGGACCCAAAGTTACACTACATGAGGTGCTGCTGCAGGAGGGAAAAATTAGCTGTTCTCACCACTTCCCCCCTTCCTTCCTATGAAATTGCTGCGTGCTTTGTGCCACCATGAGCACATAGAAATATCTGGCTTCAACAAGGGCACGCGGTGGTTGTTTTCCTTCAGAAGATTCACTAAAAATTAATTGAGCAGCTCTAACCTTACATTTGAGCTTGCACTATCTAGAGTGTTGATAGGTCCCACCTGGATCCAAGCAGTCAATTACCACACCACAGTGACTTCTCCACCTGTTTCTGCAACCCAGATAAAAGCCCTCTAAGTAATGCTCCTTGCAGAAGTGCCCCTATGCTCCAATCCAAAGAAGTCCATAAAGTGCTTTTCACTAATTTGATCAATTGAGTCATGCCCCTCAATAGAAGGTGAACTAGACAGAAAGAAAAAAAATTCCTTCATTACACAGATTTTCTAAAAGCAGAGACAACAGAAATGAAGAGGAAAGGAATACTCTTGCATTGGTCACTCCAAGTGGTTTTTGATGCAAAAACTGTAGGTGACCAGGCAGCCATTGCCTATACATGTGACAGAGACAAGAATATGTAAAAGTATCACAGAAAAAGGCATGAAAAACCAATGTATTTTCAAAGGCATATGAAGGCGCATATCTGGAGAAAAGTTTTAACCTATCAAAGATGGATGAATAAATCTGAAGGAATACACTGAAGGAAGCCTGGTTTTGAAGAGAAACTTGTTCCTCTCATTTCTCAGAAACTGCTTCCCACATCTCATAACTATCAATTATTTAAGGAGCTGGAATGAGTTTTGCCTCGTTGGGAAGCATCCATCTAATGCCTGCCAGCCAGCAAGATGAGCTGATCAGCCAAACAGGACGCCAAACAAAACAGGAAACCTTGGGCTTGACCTCTCTCTTTTATCCAGTTTTTCATTAAACTGGTAGGAACTCACTACCTTTAAGATTTCTATTATTCTGTTTAATTTGGATGAAATTTGCCAGTGAGAAAAATTTCTTAAAGTGAGTGGATTATGACTGAGATCCCAGTTACATCACATTTCCTACTGACTGAAAAGGGAAAAATAATCCAATAAATGCCAAATAATGCCCTGCTTTAGCTTCCTTGAAATGGACATTGACAAAACAGTTGCTTCTGTACACCCAGAATTATACACCAGTTAAGCTGTAATAGTCTGGTTTTGGATGAAAGCCAGGATTTAATGCATCACTGACACTGGACTTTTTAATTTAAAGCACTGACACTGGACTTCACTTACAGCCCTAGCTGCTGCAACCACCATCACTTCTGTAAACAGCTGACCATCAGTTGGCTGAGGATCCAGAGTTATTTCTGAACTGAGTTCAGTGGTCCTTCTCTGTGCTGACAGATGGCTTCTAATAGATGAACAAGAATGGTAAAATTACCACAGATTAAAATAGAGCCATTTATCTGAAACCTACCTTGAACTTGCAATTCCCCTGTTTGCAGGTAAAAGCTTAATTTTTGAAATTTCCCTAATGTATTTTAAATCTTGCCCGAGTGCTAGGTGCTATAAAATCAGCTTTATTGATGCAAACACTTTGCTAAAGGCACTAAGTAGATTAAAATAAAGGAAAGACATATTCAAATTGGAACCTCTTTTTATTAGAAACTCCAAGTCTTTTTAATTCTCTTTTGGTGAAGCCACAGAAAAAAGTTAAATGACAGTCATCTTGCACTCATATTGAACTCCATCACAGTTGAACTCTTTTGCCTCTTTACATACTTACTGAAATGAGATAAGATCTCAACAGCTCTGAGTTGAAATGAGTCTGTTCTTACAGGGAAGATCAGCTGAGATGCTTTCGCAAGTCACCTTCAGACACCTGTTCCAGGAACAACAGGCCACATACTCTATTTGTCTTCACACCTTTCTCTCCTGTAGGCCCAGTGAAACCCAAAAATCAAGTTTATTGATGATCATCAGGGACTCTGTTATGATAAAACAAAAGCAGAAGCAAATGCTGGACTACAGGATTTCTTTTTGCTACTCTCCTACTTCCATTGCCAATGGCTGAGTGACAGCTGTGCATTTTATTAACTGATTTGAGATAGTCAAAGCTCCATTTTGCAATCAGGAAAGTGATTTTCTTTTTTTTTTTTTCTTTCTGAACATATCTCAGTAACAAACACTGCCTTACTCCCACTAGCACAACATTAGAAAGGACAAAAGGCTGATGGAGAAGTAATCTTTTGCCATTTGGTCTCAACAGTGCTGCCAACCTACTAACAACTCTGTAAAATGCCTCTTGTGATTACATAAAGCATTCTCAAACCTCCTCTCTGTCCAAGGCTCAGTATGGCAAAGAAACCTCAGGAGTCTCTAACAGGAGGTGGGGAAGAGTCTAGGAGGTATTTTCTAACTTTCTTCCCACCTCATCTCATTTCTGAGTCACTCTGCTTCTTCACTGGCAACCTAACCTGAGCCAAGTCCCTCTGGACAGAGTCACAGCACCAATCCACTGCTCACCACAACTATCCACTTGGATTCCAGGGCGTATAAAACACTGGGAATTTCCTGGGTCAGACTTCAGCAGTGGAGATCTAAGCACTCCTTGTTTCATCTAAACATGTAATCTGCATTTCTATTACTTAACAGCTGCTTCCAAAGGGCGTGCAGAGGCTTATCATCTGAGCTATTCCAGACCCTAAAAAGAGCTGACAGGACTTCTCCCAACCCACCAGAAAGAATTTTCCAGTGTAATCAAGGAACAAAAACCTGGCCTTTCACTACAAATATTCACATGGTGCTGGAAGCAGAGTTTCCAAAACTCACACTTCCAAAGCTCCCAGAAGTTCACAGGTACCACTACAGCTTGTCAGGGCTCTGAAACAGTCCTTATATATTATACATTATATATTATATAATCCAAACAGCTCCAGGCATCAAGGTCATCACATATTTACAACTTTCAACCCATTGCACCCATTGCTGTTTTGCCATTATCATTAAGCAAATTATATTTGGCAGCACTCACTACAAACAGGTAGTTTCACAACACACCACAATGTTTAGTGGTTCTAGGTTTCCTGCACAGGCACAGAAGAAGCAGCAGAAGTAGAAAACAGAGAGCTGGTGGTGAAAAAGAAGAGATGAGCAGGAGACAGGAAGCACGTTTGAGTCTATCCTAATCTAAGCATTTTGCTGTGCTATGCTCTGTGCTGCTGGGAATAAATCAGGAATGCACAAACCCCATTACCCAGATCAATCAAACAGCTTCCTAGGGAATAAATGTGATTTATGTATTAAGCTCTTATAGTCCTGAAGTCCTGGCAGAAAATGTAATTTATCCAACTTCCCCCTCTGCCCAACCTGGTGGCCTTTAACAAGCTAACACTCCATGTGAGATTAGAATTCCTAAAAGCCTGTCAAACACAAACCACAGAGATTAGTACATGCTATGACTCCTACCCATCTTTGCCAAGATGTTTTCTTTTCCATCCACCTCTCCTGCCTCTGCCATCTGTCGGACCTGCCCCCATCTATACAATCACATCTCCCCTGCACAGGCATGAGTGGGTGGGTCTGGGAAACCTTGGGCTTCCAAGTGCTGCAGAACAGCTACAAGAAATGTTCCTGGCAGAAATCAAGTCTGGAGTTTTACTTTTCCCTCCTCTTTCTGACTGACTTTCCCATCCTTTATAGACTTCTTTATTCTGAGAGAACCCAGTTACAGGATCCATTAGAGTAAAGGTAGTAAACAGGAGACCTGTTGCTCTTTAGGGAGCTGCCTGGCATACCATAACAAAGCAAAACATGCCACCTTGAAATGCCTGTAATATATATCCTTAAACACTATGAAATTATAAATAAAAGCCAAGCCTGAAGAGTTTGACATATACAGCCACACATATCACAGGAAACTATTTTGGGTTGAAATACTGTCAAATTCCTATGTTTAATTAGCTGCTGTGCTCCAGTTTTCACAGACTACCCATAAACCAAAGAAATCTAAATATTAAAAATACTTGAGCTAGGTTCTGAAAAGATCTGAGGGAGGAATTTATAAACCAGCAGTTTCAAACAAGACATAAAACTCACAGCCATGCAGTCTCTCAGGCTAGTTTATCCAACCTGAGTTTACTTTTACCCAGGAATCCACACTCTCAGTTCCAGATGAGTGAGGCACAGTGCTGGAAACAGAAACCTTTAAAAGACTCAAGGAAATCCCTGGATCACAAACTCTGGGTCCACTAGGAGACTTATATCTCTCCCCCTGACACCCATAGTAAGGGCAACACAAAGTGATGCAAGCAACCTGGGAGATTTCTGGAGTGTGTCAGGGATAATTTTTGCTACAGGTATTGATGGGTCAGTTTACAGCTGCATCTACTATTCACTAACAAGAAAGCACTGATTGGGGATATATAATCAGTAAAACCACTGGACCATGAAACACTGCATTCAGGATCCTGAGGGGAGTGAGGAAGGAAGGTGGCAGATTCTCTGATTTATTGATTAAGCCTGAACTCATCAGTTTGGACTGGAAGTAACTCATAATCATTTAGGAACATTGTGGAAACTACATGTTGGAAACAAGAATCCCACAGTCCCTGGCCCCAAGAGATGACCACCAAGGACATTCTCTCTTTCTGACCTCTTTGTCCCCAGCTTCTTGGGGCAGCACTGGACTTACTCCACAATGAACTGACCGAGTCTGTGGTTTTCCTTCCTGCTACTGAGTAAAAATAAAAAATGTGCCGTATCAAGCAAATAAATGTCAGTCTCTTGACCTGCACAAGAAGACTTCCACATTCACACCTACAGGATGTGTACTACACAAAAGTTAACCCAACATATCTTTTTCTTTGACTGAGCCTTTCATTACACTCAGAGCTCCCAGGCCTGATACAGCTGATTTGAGAGCATCCACTAACTGGGCAGTCCAACTGACACCTTTTTAGGTCTCAAATTAATCTTGAAAATTCACCTTGCAGCTCAAGAATGCATGATTAGTTACAGAGCTCTACTGAATCATGGCCAGTTGGTCTATGCTACTCATTTCAACAAATTTAAGCAGTGAATTATTTAGGAAAAAAAAAAGGATCGTTTAGAAGCAACAACTGAACAATTTTAGAGAGCAATAACTCAGTTTTCACAGTAACTAAACTGTTTACTACAGGGTTGAAGATGAGCTATTAAGTTTTCAACAGCATGGTGACATTTTCTTTTCTGGTACAATGTCACAATCTAAAAATAAACCAGATAAAAAAGAAAATTAGTACAAAAAGGGTGTATGAGCTGAAGAGGAAACACATTTTTTAAAGTGATTAAGCAGCAATCTAAGAATAAGACATATATATTTAAGAACTAACCATTCCAAGAACACCTGCACTTCCTAAATGAAGCATAATGAAGGTTAAGAAGGAACTGATTGTTTATGTAAGCACCAAGAACATGAAACATTGTTATAAGTAACAACAGTAATTTTAAATGAGGTGTTAAACTAAGTTAGTGAAGGCTAAATGAAGTCTCCAAATGCTAAGAACCCAAGACACTGATTTATTTGGGAGATCATACTACTATTACATTTATTGCATGACTTTCTCTGCAGCATTTGGTGTCAGGTCTTGACAGAGATAGGAAACTAAACTAAAAGGACCTGATGTAGTAATTAGTCCTGCTAAAGACATTTCTGTGGTTTTATGCACTGCAATAAAAGTCCATTATCAGTTGATTTATGCTGCACACCTCTCACGAATTTCCTGCAGATCCCCACAGGTGTATTCCTACAACCATCGGGAAGCAGGCATATTTGGGGCAGAAGCTACATGATGGAAATGCTGCAGAAGAGAGAGAAAGACAACACCCAAGACCCAAAATTTCACAGCTTTGCACTCTGCCTCCCGCACAGCAAGATCACTCTGGAGAAGACGTTGGCATTTGACAACCAGAAGTGCAGAAGCTCCATGTCTGCCCTGACAAATCCCTCACCTTCCCAGAGCTGTTCCGAAGCTTGGAACCAAAACTAGCCAAGTGCATGTGGCCAAGGAGTTCTGAAGTAGCTGAATATGCCCAGAACAGTGCAGCTTGGAGTTCTTTCTAAATACACATTATGTATGCATCCATTTAATGTCAACAATGTGTATGATCCTACTAGAACATACAGTGCAAAGTCATCTCATCAGAAATTCTATGGATGGCATCCAGACAGAACAAAGCATGCCTTTGTTTTAAAGTCTCACCTCAAAACCATAGTAACCAACCCCAGCTTGAGATATGAGAAGTCAAAGAATGGCCTGCTGTAATTCATTGTCCCTCAGCTTGAGCCTCTGGTGCCCCAAAGGGCAGTCTAACCCTCAGCAAACAAAGTTCACTAGATGTCAAGCTTGTGGACTGTCTAGTTGGCAAAATGCAATCAGATAATGAAAAAAACAGAGCAACAAATGTTGTTTTCCTGTCTTTTTGCTAACCATATGGACATTTTCCCTACCCCAGCTCTTAAGTAGGACAGGTACCAGAGATAGCTGCAGTGAGTGGGCTGTACTCCACATATTTCATCACTCCACTTCCAAATCTCACCGCTTCAACAGTTATCTCTAGAGCAAAATGATTCTCCTATCTTGTGGCATGAAAATGCCCTCTCCTATTTATGGTTTCATGGCCTCTCTTATACCTCTGGCCATTGAAATTGGACCCTCAATTGACTCAAGTGATCTGCTTCCATCTGAAACTTGAGTTTCTTCTCTGAGATTATAATTTACCTCACGCTGTTTCAGTTAATTGTTACTTCCTTGGGTTATCTTGCTTAACCAACTGAGCTGTCCTTAAATTGTCCACTTCACTGAATGTTTTACCCTTAATTGATTGCCTTTCTGATTTAGCCACATACTTGTTCTCAAATTTCCTAAATATGGGGGCTTTCTCTGCTATTCTGCTTCACATAAACATTTATTTTATTCTCTGCTTTTAATGTTTCTTCTTCTTCAGTGCCCCTGCTGCTGCAAACTCTTTGTCTCTATTGTGTTAAGCCCTAGCAATCTTCCACCTCCCTTACAACCTCCCAAGGCTTCTCCATCTCACCACCTTCCCTCCTGCCATCCAAGAGCATTTTCTTTCCTTCTGAAGTAGTCCATTCAACAATCCCTTCCTTTCAGCCAATAAGAGGGTTCTGACGCTTTTCCCAAGACAAAACTCAGTTTTTAAGTAAGAATAAGAATATATGAAGGAAGGCACCCTGTTACTGAGAGCAGCCAGCAACCAGGACAAGACTAAATGCTGTCAGAGCTGTGACCCCTGCCCAAGCTGGACACTGAGGCAGCACCTGCTGCCTCTCACTCCACAGTCCTGTTGCTGGGGACGACGTAAGTTCAGGGATCTGGGACACAACCAGAGCCTAATTTGAACCACTATTTATAGAACATACTACTCTTTGAAGTGGGATGAGTTGCTGGTGACAGCTGAGGTAGTTCGGGAAATGATCCAAAGCATTAAGGCAATCCTCTTCCAAAACACCAAGGCACAAGTTATTCTGGAGCTGGCGTGCCTATGATGTCACCTGTAAATTCCCAAGGGACAGCAGGCACAGCCATCACCTCCAGGCAGGGAGGGATGTGAGGGCAGGACCAGGAAAAGGAGGGAAGAAATCCCAAGGGTGCCTCCCCACTCCTCTTTTCAGGAGGCGTATCAGCTTGCTCAGGGAAAGCACAAGCGCAGAGGACCCAGAGTGCTTTTCACTGTGAATTAACTTTCTGAAGGTTTACGGTCTTTTACAGTATCAACATTTAAAAGCTGCTGCTAAAAAGAGCAAGCAAAAATCCTAAACATCCTTCAAGAAATTAAACCAAGATATCTACTCAGTATGAGGATAAAAGTAAAAATTCACTAACTAAATCATTCAACTTACAACCCTGTAACAAGGCATCTTAAAACAGGAATATTGCCTGAAAGTTGGTTTAAAAATACTTTAAAAATCATGTTTATGTGCCCAATGACTCGTCCAGTGTGTTTTGGGAGATATTCCTCTGCAATGTATTCAGTTCATTCACTTTAGACCCAAAAAGGTGATGATGAAATGACAATGCCTGGCTATTTCTTCCTTAAACTTGTTTAAAGCTAATCTGTTCTTAGTAGTTATGCAGGTGTTTGAGAAATACCTGTACACTGGCAGCAATTCACGAGTGGAAACAACTTACTTCTCAGGACTTCGGTGTTTCATTTTCATTTCTCTAAGGCAAATCAAGTTATTGATCTTAAATGGAAAGGAGTAAGATTCTCACCAGACAGACTACAGAGCCACACGAGACACCACCTGAAACCAAATTATTAAGCCAAAAGTTCTTTGGGAAAGAACTGATGAAGCTCTAAAGTGCTGAGCAAGCTCATATTCATCTAGGCTGACCCCTGATTTCAAGTGACAGCACACTGCACGTTCTCCTGGTTATGCCACAAAAAAGAGAGCCCACATCCCACTGGAACCCCAGCAGCCCATTTCCCTCCACACCAGCAGAGGGAACTTTGCTTTTCTCCATGATGCAGATCTACTGTTCTGCAGCAGGTAAGAAAACAGAATTTGTACTAAACTTGTAAAACCAACTCAACATTTTCCCACACATTAGATGGGGAAAAACAACAAACTCAACCTTCTTAGTACAAGACTTTCGGTAGCAATGGCCTGTTAGACAAGTGAAGCACAAACCTGTTCGTTTGTTTGGGTTTTTTTAAATGAGAAAAAACATCAAAGACCCGAGGCAAAAATAAACATGTTCTCAGATGCTGGACCCATTAGCATTTACTGAACTACACTAAATAAGTGTTTTTCACTTGTTCTGTTGTCTAAACAGAATTATCAAAACACATGATTTCTCTAATGATAGTTAACTTTTTTGTTATCATTTTTGGATCAGAAAGCTCAAACTGCGCACTCTGACGTTCCCTTCTGGATACTTAAAGGCAATGGCTTAAACAGGATAGAAAGAATAAATATCTCATGTGCACTTTTACTGCTTCATCCAGCTGGGCATACATAAACCCAGAGATGTTCAGCATTTGTCCATAAGGCTCAGCAAGTGTGTTTGTGCTAGATGGTTGCTGGCTGCCAAGACAAAATGTTCAGTAACATAACCTATGAAGGAATGCCTAGATTGGTTTTGTTTCTCCTATTCCCTTCACTGCTGCAGTTTCCTTAGTTTAAAAATGCATCTAATTATGGGCTGATATACAAGTCTCACTATAGCAATCCCTAGCACTTAAAAACTGTGAGTCAGGCCCCCAAAATGATGATTAAGCACAGAAATTAGGCATCTGAATAACAACAACCCACACTGGAATTTTACTTGCCTTTTGGGGGCAAAGCCACCATTCATATTTACAAGCACGTCCCTTTAGCTATGTGGACTGAAACACTCCTTTTCATTTCTATCCCATGAAAGCAAGACTGTCACAAATTCACTTGATTGCAAGAGCTGGCACAGCTATTACAAGGGTGGGCATTCTCCAAGTCACATTAAGTGCCCCTAACCTCAAAATACGTAGTTCAGCATCCTTTCCTGCTTTGCTCTGAGAGAGGAGTAAGCATCACCAAGCCAGGTGAAATTTTGCAGGTGGACATTCCCTGGCCTGCTAAGCCTCAGAGCTCCAGAGCCTGAGAACAGTTGGAATCCTGGTCCTTGGCAAAAGGTGTCCTCATACTCCTGAATTAAGACCATCACAGTGATAAATCTTAAACGCCTCTCCACATAACTGAGGAATGGTGGTGGATATATAAACTTTCTGAGAACGTACAGGTGAGTTACCTACTTTACAGACTTATGTAGACAGACCCAAATTTCTCAACCCATTTCTTAATTATATGATAAAAATTACAGAGGTCTTAAAGCAAATAAAAATTAAATACAGCATGTATTTATCTCAAAATTATTTTTCAAATTGATCTTTAAGCAAGCTATAGACAGAGTTCACTTCATCATTCCCATTTTCATCTGATCCAACAGCATTCCTCTGCTCTTGCCTCATGAACATTACATCTCCTTTCTATCCCATACTAGAGCTACACCCTATATGGATTTATTCTCATGCTTTTTACATTGCCATTAAGTAGTAAATGGCACAACACAGGAGACTGCAAAGAGTCTGAACCTCACTCAGACAAATAAAAAGGTAATGTTGCATGAGTGGATGGCAGTAAATCACCCATAATGAGCAAGGATAATCTAAAGACTACATTCCAATTAGGAACGTCTGCTGCAGCACTTGCTACTGTTGTCTAGTCACAGAACTCACAGATGGAGCAGAAGTGGAGAATCTGAATTTCACCAGTAGTTGATGATTCATTCTTTATACAGTAAGTAACTGAGTTACTATCCAGAAACAGGGATTCATATCTCCAGTGAATGCTACGTATGGAATAAAGAGCTCTTCTATTCCCTTTGAAATAGATAAATGCTTCAATGCAAGCCACAGAAAAAAGAAAAAAAACCAAAACAAAAGCATTGCACACTTCACAGGTAGTAAGCTGGTACCCCCAGGTTCTACCAGCAGGAAGAGCCAGTACCCACCAAACCTTCAGCACGAGTATTGGATCACTCCTCCAGGGAACATTCCCATAGCCTGTCACTTGCCCAGGTATTCCTTCACATTAAAAACGGCACTAACAGATGGAAAACCCACCCCACTGATCAAAATTCCTAATCTGCATAGCTGGGATCTCACTACACACATTCCTGGAAGGAAAATCCTTCAGAGCACAGAATGTCTCTCTGCAAGCTTATGGCACTGTAAAAATAATAATTTCTGGACAGTGATAATTATTCACAGAATTCCCAACCGACTCCAGTGGTGACCTAGACCTGAAATTCAGTTATAAGAGATAACCATCTCATGTACATAGTTTTCTTTATTCCCTTTATAACTCTGCTTCCTTTGCTGTATAGACGTACATGGGGAACCAAAATCCAGTGTCCCTTGGCAGTTAAAAGTAGGAGGACTGAAGCCTAGATGAGTAACCTGATAGTCTTCATCCCATTTACCATTAGGCCTAAATCTTACTGACTCACTGAGAAAGGCAGGCATCAACCAGAGAGCTTTGGGTTCAGCATCACCCCCTCACTGCACATTTCCAGCTTTTTGGACTGGTTTCCTCAACTCTTTTGGCACTTCTGAGTACTACCTACAGCAGTAGGTCACTCATCACCCTGCCCTGGGACACACCACACGGCAGGACCAGCAGCATCAGTAGAATGAGGGAACCTCCAAACATTGAGGCAGATGAAATAGAATTCCCAGAACTGACATTTGGCCAAGATGGACCACTGTCCTAGGTTACAATGTAAGATGTGCCCAAAAGTATGTATTCTATCACCATCTTTGTAAGCTGTTAAAAAAACGGTGGGGTAGTGTTCCCCACCTCCTTCATGACTCATCCCTGATAAACTCTGGGGATATCTCCTGTTAATGGGCCAGCTGTTGAAACCAGGTGGAGCAGTGTTTCTCTCCCATGACCCATCCTCCCTCCAGGGGGATATCTTCTGTTAATGGGCCCATCAATGCCTTGCCTCATGACTCACTATCCCATTGTGAGGTGCTCTGCCCAGGAGGAGGAACTAAGCATTCCCATCTGTATATACTTGGAGGTTTGGAACACCAGAAGCAGCCTTACCTCCTGGATTCCCAGAGGACAAGAGCTACACAGCCACCACTGGACCTTCTGAGGAAGACCAGACCCTTTGACAGGATCCCTGCCTCAACAGAACCATCACTCCAGAAGACTGCAGGCACCGATTAATCGGACTGCTACCAACACCCTGACCGACAGGGTGTCAGGTTATATTCTGACTCTGTCAGTGGTTTTTCTTTTTGTACTATTGCATTTATTTTATTTTTCCTATTAAATTGTATTTCTGACTTGGAGTCTCTGTGGTTTGCTTTCAAACTAGTACAACCACACAGGAAAATATTAAAATCTTTTCACTGGGGAAAAGAAATATGTTTTGTCTGTTTGCCTTCCATCTCTGACAGGAAATACAAAGCTGTTATTTCTCTATTACAGCAACAGCCACTCCTGGCATTTCAGAAATACACAGAGCAAGTTTTTCCCACAAGAAAGCAAGGAAAATAGCTGATGATCTGTTTTAAACAGCGCTCCTTAAAATATAGGATAGCTATATAACAACTTTTAAATTAAAGCTGGTGGTGCTTCCTCGGAGCAGAGGTAACCGGATAAATAAAGTCTTTATCTTGCTAATACATGAAGGCAAAGTCTGCAGTTTACCTGGAAAGCCTGATAGCCAGTAATTGAAACGTCAAGGATGCAAAACAACACATGCCTTGAGCATCAGTGGGAGTTGCAAGACTCTGGAGAAGGTGATTGTTAGTTCAGATGGGGAAGGAGATAAAGGAGTAAATAATTTCACACAAGTTCTTTGTATCACTGCTGTGACTGTTAATTGGATAATTATAAAAGGAGCCACTCAAATAGTCTGGGGTTCCCCTCAAAGCTGAGGAGGGCCTCAAGCAGCTTAAGAATGGGAATAGGCTGAAGAAGAGGTGGAGGGGAAAAAAGGAAAAAATATAAACACAATGGTTGTTCAGGAAGTATTCAGGATGCTCTCAGCAAACATGGAAGATAAAAAAAGTTAACCATTTCTATTCAGCTGTTCCCAGCAGCTATAAAAGCCTCACTGTAGCCACATCTCCATTTGAAAAGAGAATCTCTAAACCAAGAAATTCAGGAGGGCATTTTCCAGCAAATGGAACACGAGAAGCCAAAATAAAAGTCTGTTGATTTAATGCAATAACAACAAAAGCCCCACACCATTCTGCTAGCCCTAAAATACTATGTAAACAATCTAATTTCACAACTTTCACCTTTATCCTGAATGGAGCAGTGGGAGAGTAACCTCCAGAATCCTGGTGAAAGCCAGGATTTAATTCTCCACAATATAATTCACCTTGTTAAAAATTTCAAACACACCACTTAGGTCTAGGCAATAGGCACAGCTTCTTCATGAAGCTCAGAGCTTCTGCAGCAATTACTTTACAGAAAAAACACTTTGCCAGGGTCCAGGGACTTATAAGTGCCTTCTCCCACCCCACTTGCTATTAATTTAATCAGGATAAATTCCAAGACCTGGGAGAAGAATCTCTGGTCTTCTGCATGTACAAATGGTGACATGACAAAACCTGAATCTACACTGAGCTTTACAGACACTACTTAGCTTGGATTAATGTGCTTCAGTCTGAATTTAACTGCATGCAGCTATGTTAAAATGATTTAGCATTAGGAGCAATTTCCTTGCATTTTGAGAACCCCAGGCAGCATACAGAAAAAGATTCATGTATATCCAGGGATTTAAAATTTAAGTATTTTTTGGTGCTCAGAAAACTGGAACAACAGAAGACTGCAGTCCAAACAGCTTCCTCATTTCAGTGAGGTTCATCCGCACTGGGGAAAGACAAATTCTAAAGAGAAAAAGACAATTCATTTTCCATGCATTTACCTACTAGAGACTAGCCTCAAAATATGAATTTTCATATGTCATTGAACACACGTCAAATGGGAGCAACACTCTTGGCTGCTCTGAACATGAAAATTACAACTAGAGGAATAAATCACTCGTTACTACGTTGTACGGATGATTCAGTGCCCATTCCATCCACTACACAGCAAAAAAAGGGAAAACATAGATGGGAAAACACATACATCCAGCAGTGTCTGGGTATGTACACACCAGACTTTCGGGGCCCCAGCTAGGTAACCTAAATTCCAACAAAGTCTCTGTTCCTCCTGTTCCCCAGTGCCTGGCTGTGGACCTTCGGCTGCTCCCAGCTAACAGAAAAAGAGCCTCAGAGAGCTGGCTACATCCTCCCATAAATACTGGCGGACTGGGGTTTTTACAAATCCAAAGGAAAGCAGCAATCCAACACTTTGCAAGATACTACGGATCTCAACAGTCTGTTTCATTAGGATTCCGAATCAAAGTCTGTAAGAAAATGCTACTTAGGGTCAAGGAAGGATGAGAGCAGGAGCTGGAACTCAAGAACTTAAATCAATTCCTATCTTGCCAGCACAGCTCTCATCTGCAAAGACACTGTGAGCTAACTCAGGTAACTAATTCTCATTGTTTTCATGTCATTTAGGTATCCACCTTGAAGATATAGAGCCAAACCTGTCTACAGCTTGCCTTCTTCATCACAGTCTCCAAATAACATGGAATAACAACATCTCTCCTCTCACCTTTAACCTGCTCTTCAAAATTGTACTTCTTTGCCAAACAACTTTTCAGCTCAGCTGGAAGCCACAAATTACAAATACTGCATTTATCACCAATGAAGCCAATACAACAGCAACAACAAAATCAAGTAAAATGTTGGGGAAAACACAGCCAGGCAGTAGCAACACCTACTCAGGACAGAAAAATGAACTGGATTTGGCTCAACATAGGGGCATATCCATTAGTTTCACAGCAGGGCTTCTTGGGCCACAGAGGCAGAACTAACGTAACCCAGCATCTCCCAGGTCTACTCCTAACTCCATCCTTCACATGTGTCTAATGAAAGCAGGAATAATTCTGTATCTGATGAAGATGTTTAAGAAGGGCCAAACTCTTATATAAAGTCAACCAGAGCAATACGAAGTTTAATCTCAGATTTGCCTTGAAATAGCACAGTGAGGATCCCAATGTTCATGTAATTTGCAGTGCTGACATAAAAAGAGAAGTTAAAAAAAGCCATCTGAACTAAGGAAAACCTTGCTGACTCGGCAATAGCATCTGTCTTACACAGCCAGGGAAGTGACCTGAAATTCTAGTTCTGTGTAAATGCAATCCAGAATGAACAATGATGTACACAGGGGCATGCTCCTCGTGTGACTGCACTCCAGGTACAGCTGGCAGAGAGCAGCTGACAGAGGAAGTTACAGTAGAGAAAGCCCCTCTGGAACACTGGGAACAGAGCAGGATTTTTGCAAGGCATGCAAAGCCAACAGTAGGAGAGGTTTCACAGTCTTTTCACATTCACACTGCAAACATCAGAGTCTGGATATTCTGTCCAGTTCAGCCACCGACCCTGCTGTGTGATTCCAAGGCAGTAGCTTCTCTGCTCTGTCCATGGAAAATGGACAAGAGGACAAATCTGATGGAAAGGAGTGGAGAAGCCATCAGCCGAGGTGAGCATAGCCAGTTTGGCCATGTCAGAGGGGACATCACTGGAGAGTAAAGACAAGTTGTAGCAGATGCTCTGGATTGGAGTCAGGTCATGAACAGTGAGTTCACAGGGGACATATGCCACCTGTTTAATCAAGTCAGCCTCAGAACAATCCCTGGTGACCTTTCAGCATCACACAAAACTGCAGCAGCAGAAGCAAAAACACAAGCTAAATCTCAAGGGAAGCCTTTCTGTTGTCTCGCAGGGATTGTCCCATCTCTTCCTGAAGAACCTTTAAGACACTAATCATCATCCAACCCCTTCAGTGGGACTCCTGACAGGCCAAAAGCCACTGCCCCCCACAAGCATATTCACTCCCTAGAGGAGGTCCACCCTCTACAAACAAATGAAAAAAGTGTCATATAAACACACAGTGCTTGGGATTTGTGGTTATATGGAGCTTGTAAGGCAGATAAAAAGATCCAGTTCTGCCTTTAATGAATTGCAGTATTTTAAATAAAACAATCCTAAAGGTATTATTGTATGTAATTTACTTTAGCAAATAACAGACAGCAATTAAAAACATTTTTGCCTAAATAATCTCAGCAGCACTAGGCCCTAAAAAAATCTAAGCAATCTGTAAAAACAGTTAGGGCTCAAGAACATTAACCACCTCAGAGGATGACAAGCCATTGTATTGTAGGCAGATTCGACACATCCGTCATTAGAGCCACTAACGGCTATCTTACTCCTATTTTGACCACTTTGCACTTCAAAATCAAGCCCTTTTACCATCTGACAGAATATTCAGCATTTGTCAGACAGGAGATGCTTTCACAGTTTGACTACACTGAACCACTAGTGTCTTGAAATTTAAAGGAATCCATGGCTATTTATACAGTTATCTATATTTGAAAACCAGTTCTGGAAATCCTCATTCAAACACAAAACCCCATCTAATCATTCCACAAGAACCAGGCCAGTCTGGGTTCTTGCATAAGCAAGGGTTTACAGGGGTCAGATCTTTCCATAAGGTTTCTGGCTGTACAGAGAGAAGAAGGAAGCAGCAGTGGAGGTTGAGGAGCTACTGATGCCTTAGGTTTTAACTTTTATATTTTTCAAATCCTGTACTGCCTAGTGTGTAACTCTGAAGTTTCTTGTGGCCTGTTAGCTGCTGTTTCTCTCATGCTGGTTAGACGTAACAAACCTCTCTAGGTTTCCACATCAAGGACATCAGGCCCCAAAATGTCTAAACTAAAAGCCTCTGAAGGGGGGGCAAACTTGGGGTGATTACATCATGAACTGAGGTTATAATTGGAGAATTAACCCTGATACACAAATGAACCAAACTCATAAAAGTGTGAAGAACCCATGACCCAGGGTCCATCTTGGCTGTAGCCTTTTGACTGCCCAGGGTGTACCTCTGAAGGCGCTTCAAATACCTACTTTTATTCTCTTATTCTTGTCTAGTCTCTGTGTTTTAGGTGGCCCGCTCAAGGCATCACTACTAGCACTTGGTTGCCAGGGTTCAACCCAAACTACCCCAAATTACCCAGATGGTTTTGTTGTCACTTAGTGAAGTTGTCCTTGATCCAGGTATAGAAAACAAAGGGGGGATAGGCCTTCTGAGGTTTGAAAAGTATGATTTCATCAAGTTAATTACCCAACATCTACTTCAGCAATAGGAGTCCAGTGAGTTTATAGGAGGAGAAAGTTCCAAACCTATCAGGTGTTTCCTCTGTGTAGCAAGAATCTGGCTATACAATACCACAAATGCCACTGTATTAAACAAAGCAGTACTATGAATACTTGCATATGGATTTTTAGCATAGATGAATTCCAATTTATGCTTCAAACTGAGAAAAACCAAAACTGTTTGTTAACCAGAATGTGGCAGGAGGGCTAGGGAGAACAGCAATTAACACTGTTCTTAAATAATATTTTATTAATAATACATTAAAGCACACTTAATATTAGACTATTATGGAAAGCCATATTACTTGAAAGTTCACATGCAGGTTTTCTGTGAAGCTCTATCCCTCCTTTCCTATTCACAGAGAGGCCGACATTCACTGGAATTTTCCAGCAGAAAGTGAAATTTGAAGTTTTTACAGCAAGCTTGCTTAGGGACAGCAGGGCCAGAGCAAAGAGTTTCTGTTAACTGCAAATATACAGCAGCTTGCCTGACATGGGCTTCAACTTCAACATCTTCTATCATGAAGAGAAGCAAATTTAAGCAGCAAAAATAGACTTCTACATCACAACTGTTGAAATAATATAGTTTACTATACTCACTACATATTTCCAGCATATAATTTATCTTAAAAACTTTATTTTTTAAGCAGATTGATTTAAAGCTCATTGTATTTAGTGCTGCACCAACTCATCAAGAGACACAGAGAAGAAACAACAGCTCCTTTTTTTGCATGGGACTCTCTTCAATAGCATCTCTGAGATAACCACTATGCTTAGAGAGTAGAAAAACATATGGGCAAGTGGAATAGCTGATAAGCCACAGAGAGGTTTTGTTACTAAACCGCGTGGTGGAAATGGTCTAAAACTGTTTTGTAAACTGAAACTGCAGCAGCACTACCAATCTTTAAACAACATTTGGTTTACAAACATGATAACTTATAGACCAAACTCTTTCCTACATAACCTGTGGGGTAATCTTCTAAAAAGCTGGATTCATCTACCCCCAAAAATGGGGATCTATGGTGCACAGGATCAAAATCAATTAATATTCAAGAAGATCAACATAGCTTCTAGTGTTAGTTAAGTGCTTTAAGAGAAGGATCCTGCATCTGTACCTTACTAGTTCTGTATTAAAGGGGGGACTTCTTCCAGGCCTGCCTAATGAGATAATATTAACATACACCAGCTTATCACCCATCATTGCTCAGATTTCCTGCAGGCTTTGGGGGCTAATGGAAGAAGATGCCTTTGAAGAACTGTAAAGTTTCTGTTATCCCAGCAGACAAGATATTAAGTGACCACATCAGCGCCAGTTCATGACAAAGGCGAATACGTTCAGAAAATACTGAAAAACTTCAAATAAAACTGTATGCCACTTAAAACCAAATAAAAATATTATAAAAAGGGAAAATAAATCCCTTGAATTTTGGATCTGATTCATTTTACTAAAGAGGGGCTTTTTTGGAGGCAGTTTCATTACCACTCACTGTGATCTTTAATTTGCTACTTGGACGACAGGGAGGAAAAAAACCAGCTTTCCTCTGGGAAAGGGAGGGAAATCTGCCTCTCTTCCAATTCCCTGTATTTTACCCAAACATATGAGAAATTTTTGAGGAGATGCAAATCTCCACTGCACACGCTTTTAAAGTGGAGTGATTAAAAACAATCCTCCCCGCCGCAGGGACCCTGTCGGTTCTCCACCGCTCTCAGCTCTGGCAGCCTGGCTGCAACATCCGTCCTCTCCTGTGCTGCTGGGCAAGGTGAAATGGGCCCCAAGGATTATCGCCATTTCCCAGTCACGTCAAAAGCAAAGAGGAGAAAAAAAGTGCCTTTTCACGTGGCTTCTATAATAAACCGCATAGAGTCAAGGACGAGCGCGGAGCTTCCCAATGCTGCTCAGAGCGGGCACGCTGACATGAATGCACATCCACGCAAACCTTCCCTTGCGCATCCCGGGGAGCTCCACAAGCTGGGCTTTCTCCTGGCAGCAAGCTGGCAGTCCCCAGCACCGAGGGAAGCCGGGCTGGCAGCCCTAGGCTTTGTTAGCAGCTGCAGGGGCTGCCGGTGCCACTGATACCTGGGAAGCGAGAAGCATCCCATTATGCGGGCAACCGCCGCAATCCCCGGAAACCTCTTCCCATTTGGTAAGGTATCCCTGCGAGGATAAGCCTGAATCCCCCGCGCCGAGCCCCTTCTCCTCTCCGCAGCGAACGGAGCCATCCCAAAAAAAGTTTTGCTGGGCAGAAAGGGCCCTGCCTGCCTGCCGGGAAAAAACAAAGGGTCGGGGAAGAAAGAGTAAAGTTTGGGGCTCGGCGGGGTGGGGACGGCGCCCGGCTGGCCTCTGGGCCGCGAATTCGCGCGGATGCCCGTTCCAGGCTGCTCGTCCCCGCTGCCCTTGGGCCGCGCACGGCGGTACCTGAACAGGGCGACCGCAGTCTGGTTCCTCCTCCACGCCTTGCCCTGCTGCAGTAGCACCCCCTGCACGATTTCCTTCTCGTCGGGCAGCCGATACACGGGGAACACGTAGAGCCAGCAAAGGACGAAGACGCCCAGGGCGCTGGCGCCCACGGGCAGGCGGGTGCGCGGCCACTTCCACGCCAACCCCGCCATCCTCCTCCTGCTTCCGCA
>VZTE01004288.1:73974-87220 GCA_013397775.1 Eulacestoma nigropectus
GCAGGCCGGGGGGAGCGGGACTGCTGCTGCCGCTGCGCCGCGGCTCGCTCCTCTCTCGGCGGCGGTAGCGGCTACCGCCCTTCCTCACAGTCATTTGGTCCCTTGCGTTCCCCGCCAGATGATGCTCCGCTGCTCCTCGCCCTCCCTCCGCCTCCTGCCGAGCCCCTCGCTCGCTGCCTTGCTGAGGACCGACCCGGTAAATTTCCACCCCGCCCCGGCCGCGGGGTCCTCCGGCCCCGCTGCCCGGCCCGCAGCAGCCGTGGGGAGGGAGGGAGCGGAGACCCAGCTGCTGCGGGGCTCCGCTCCGGCGCCACGCCCCCTCCCGCCTCACCGCGCGCACCGAGCGGAGCGGAGCGCAGGGAGGAAGAGAGGGAAGGAGGTCCTCTCCGGGCGTCACCGCCGGCACCCACCGACCCACCCTCCCTCTCGGCGCCTGGCTCTCTTCCCCGGCAGAGGGCGCACCGGTCTCCTGGCGGCACTGACCCCTGCCCGACGGTGTCGGCGACGCCGACCCGCTCTGTTCCGTCCTCCCTCCTTGCACCGTGACTCCCCGCGGGCCGCCCCAAGAGCTCCGTATTTGCCCCGGGTTCAAGCCAGGAGCCCCGGGGCCGGGATCAACGCGCCCGCCCAGTCAAAGTGCATCCCGCACAAAGTACATCCTGCAAAAAGTACACAGAAAAAAATCTGTGGGTTAAGGTACTTTTGGGAGAATGTAGCAAACCAGGGGCACGACAAACCCAAAAGCAGAGCGTGCCACTGCCAGTAGTACCGATTCCAAAGCAGCAGCTCTTACGAGGAGCGGCTGAGGGCACTTGTTCTGTTCAGCCTGGAGAAGAGGAGATTGAGGGGAGGGAGACCTTATAGCTGTTCTGCAGTTTCCTTGTGGCGGGAAGCAGAGGGGCAAACACTGATCTCATCTCCTTGGTGACCAGTGAAAAGACCTGAGGGAATGACATGAAGCTGTGTCAGGGGAGGTTTAGGTTGGATATTAGGAAAAGGTTCTTCACCCAGATGGTGGTTGGCACTGTAAGAGGCTCGCCAGGAAAGTGCTTATGGTACCAACCCTAACAAAGTTCAAGAAGCATTTGGACAACACTCTCAGGCACACAGTGGGATTCTTGGGGTTGTCCTGTGCAGGAGCAAGAGTTGGATTTTGATGATCCTTTTGGGTTTCTTCCAATACAGGATATTCTATGATTTTCTGTGCCCACTAATGTGGTTGAGTCTTTGAAGAGAACACACTGAGGGTTATATCCCCGAGTGGAATGGGGGTGGTTGATGGGTGTTCCAGCCCTCTGGGGTTGTTGCTGCAGTGCTCAGAGTGAGGGACAGTTGGTAGAGAAGCCACCCACAAACCAAGGAGCAGCAGTATGAACCTTGCACACCTATGGCAATGCCCAGCTCAGTCTTTCCATTGGGAAGCCATCTGGACACCAGGATGAAGGTGCCACATGCACAGCTCTCAGCCCTCCTAAATCACCAGTGTCATAGTTTGATGACAACAGAGTGACTCTAGCAGCAGAAAGCACTTCTCTGTGATAATCAGGTAGGCTGAAACATGGGAGACACGTTCAGGTCCTCTCAGTATCTCAGAGGCAGATCCTAGTTTCAGAGCCCTAGTTTCAGTCTCTAGTCCCTGGCATAAAAGGCAGATTCAGCCCAGGCTGATACCATCCATTTGTGTTCAGCATCTCCACACATATGTTTCAGACCCACTGAAAAACACTGCAGACTACCACATAACCTTAGGAAGAGTTTTGTATGAGTTAGTAGCCAGCTGCTTTCCAGACTTCCAGCACACAGAGACTTGGCTACTTTGGGGCATCTTTCAGGGTTGAATGTAATAGGGTGAAGGAACAAAATCAAGAAGAACATTTGACACAATTAGTTTAGTCTTGGCCATAAGGCAGCAATAAAATAACTATAAATACTAGCTGGGTGTTTCAACAATGTTTTCAGCTAGAGATCCCAACATTTACTTAATTCTCAGTAAAAAAAATAAACTTGGAAATCTCAATGCACTTTTAGTGCTTGAGGGAAGGGAAATCATACTCTTTCACAGCATGTCACTGTGTAGAAATATACACTGACAAAAGAACATTAACTTCATGATGTCTAATGAACATAAAAATGCCAGAAACATGTAATTGCATAAGAAATATTCTTTTCATTAATATTTGATATGCTAGAGCTGTCTGGAGTGTTATAGCTGTTTTCTCTGGACAAAAATAGGAAAAGAAACTGAGCAAGGCATTTTGGTTAACCTCTAGAAAAAGAAAATTAGACTCAGATAAGTATTTTCATTTTGGTGAGGAAACTATTTATCAACAGCAGAATAAACCAAAATCTGTTCACTCACATCTATTAAAAAACAAATAGAACTGTTCAGTCTCTGGAGACTAATTCAAAACATAGTTAGCTAGGGCCCTTAAAACTAAAACAAAAAAAGTGACTGAAATGTACAGAACTGTATCCCAAATTAGATCCTGACTCTTTGCTCACCTTTGGTTGAGAAGAGAGACAAACTAGAGGCTCTGTATTGCTTTGGAAACGAGAAAGAGGAAAGAAGAAGAGAATGTAGGAATGACTTATTCTCTCAACATCCAAACTGCTTGCAATGAACTAAGTTAAAGTACATCCAATACACACAAGATTTTGGGATATCTTTTATTTGTGATCCTGTGAGATATTCCTAAACCTTTCCTCCCTTGTTTTCTAAATCTATTTCAGTATGAAGCTCCCAGGCTGTTCACTGGTGTCATAGCAGTCCATGGTCTGTCTGGTGCCACGGCAGTAACTCCATCATTGTATCCTGCCTGCTGCCTTCAAGGAGCCACATGGATCAAGACAGACATGAGGCAGAGCTTGTTATGTTGCCACTGAGTTGTCACGGGGAACTGGAAATGCCTGGCCTTGTTCTGCCCTTGCACAGGTGGGAATTACAGACACACCAGGAGAAGCTCAAAGCCAGGTCTGTTACTCTGGAGTCAAATCTGTTTCTAGGCAGCATTGTAAGTCACTGTCCTTTCCCTCTGTCAGTGAGTCCTGAAGAGCAGCACACCACTGCTTTCTGCTGGGAATAACAGCTGCAGGTGGAGAATAAACAGGAGGTAAGAATAAACTGCCAAAAATGAATCTTGCTTACAAACAAATAGCCTGAAGTACTTCAGTGTCACTTTGCAATTGTTGAGAAGATGTAGAGATGCCATGATCAACAATCCATATCTTTAAACTGAAGCAGAAAATTGATATTCAGGCATGATTCTACTCTGTTGAACTCCATTTTAGTGAGAATTGATGGTGAGTTTAACTTCACCTCCATTACTTGGTTCCAAGTAAGATCCCAGCCAGAAGGGCCAGGTATCCTGGGCAGGGTCTGCCCACCACAGCAAAAAAAAAAAAAAGTTGTTCCTGAGAGGTGCCATTAAAAAGAAGCACAGAGAAAAGCAACGAGTGTCAGCATGGAATAAAATGCCTTTTAAATTCTTAGGTGAAACAGCGTGACTATTCACGGATCAGAAGGAAAACGCCGTGCTGTGATTTTCCCGGTTTCCCTTCAAAATGCACCAGTAGGATCCCCACTCCGTTCCCTGTTGCATTCCCCCGCTGCCCCTGCGGGTGGAGCTGGCATTCTGCTCAGCTAACACCTTTCCCAAGCGATGGAATCCAGGTTTTCCTCTTTCCCTTGCTCACAGCCCAAAACACACGCGAAGATTAGAATTACATCCTTCAAAATATCCAGTTTTTGCCTGCTTTCATTTGGAGTATCGTGTACTCCTACAGGCACCCCTTGTACCTCGTCTTTGCACTCTTTCAGCTCTCTCACTTCCAAAATAACAGGGAATTTCCCTCCACTTCAGCATCCCACACACTTTCTGTTCTGCAGAATTTAGCAGAGAAGTTGCACTGGAATTAGCTTTCAGTGTACGGCATCCTCTTAGTTGATGAAAATGTTACCATGCCATATACCTGGCAAATGCATTATCTTCCCAATGTACTCAGTTACCACCTGACTAAAATTCCTTGCTCTACGCTGTGCCTGCTGTTCTGCAAGTATTTCATGCTCCATTAGTAGAGTCTATGTGAAAATTTGATTTGTTTTCCAAGGGAAAACGAATCTGAAAGAAAAGTAGGCATTCTATGTGGAATTCCAGCCCTTATTCCCCATTGCCATAAATAACCGGTACTGCTTTGGTACATTTTTTTGGACCCAATGTACAACACAAAAATATTCAGAAATCATCACCTATCTGAACTATTAGTGTAGACCAGCTTTTTTGTGCTGTCATCTGTGAACAGGCTGATCTCTGAATTCCTTCTGTTGACACAGTTCTAAAAACTGGCATCTGAATCTCCCTCTGTAAGAACAGCACAAACACTGTAAACTCCATGAATGGATGCACAGTTGCCCTGTTGGCAAATTCCCATTATGCCTCTCCCTATCAGAATTTACTCCGCAGCTCTGTTTAAACCACCCACAAATGTGTATTCTCATTGACAAAGCATTTTAAGCCCCTAATTTGACAGACAGTTTTGTATAATCCTATTGGAGGGGAGAATTGTAACTACAATATCAAATTAATTCCTGCAAAGTCATGGTGTCCAAAAGCTAATCAGTTTTTACCTGGCTTGTACCAGTTATCCTCTGAAAAAATATTAGCAGTTTTGCCATGTTTTTCCCCTTAGCTGTCATGCTGTAAGAGTATCATTAATGTGACAACATCTACAGTCATCCTTCCAGCTGCAGAGAGGAGTCAGAATGCACAAGAATGAAGCATAAAAAGGGGGGAAAATGATTTACTGATGAAAGATAGAGCTCATTCTCTAAAACAGAGAATCTCTTTTACTAGCAGTGTTGAAAGGACTTTTGAAACACCTTTTTACGCAAACAGTGATGTTGGCTGGTGAAAAGGTGGAACAAGAATGAGTGAAAACATTCAGGAGTAAGTAACAAGGAATGTATCAAGGCATTTGCCACAGGCACTTTGCTGTTTGGTTTTGCATGGAAAGAAGGTTTTCTCACAAAATGGAGGAACACAGGCAATTTTTGACAACTTTACCATTGCTGCTGTACATTATTACAGTATCTCTAGGGAAGCCATAAAGACCAGACTTCTGTTCTACAGCACTGGCCTCAAGATGCCTCTTTAGTGTGCTTTAATGTATGTAAAAATGCCCATGAAAGACATGGATGGGCCAGATAGATGGGCAGGAGCACCACTAAGGTGAAGATAAGTAAGTACAGTGAAATTCTGGGTGAAATTCCTACCTGTGCAGCTCTATGAGTTTGTCCTCACTGTTAACAGGATCAAGCTGTGCTGAAGTTAAGGGGTTTATGCACAAAAACAGCTACTCAAAAGGGTAAGGGACTTGCTGGATTAGTATCAATTAAGTTCTGTTCAGCCTAGAGAAGAGAAGGTTGCATGGAGAGCTCACGGCAGCCTTCCAATATCTGAAAAGGCCTAAAAGGAAGCTGAAGAGGGACTCTTCAACAGGAGCTGTAGTGGTGGGACAAGGGCAAATGGGTTCAGACTGAAAGAGGGGGAAAATTGGGTGAGATTTACAGAAAAAATTCTTTACTGAGAGGCTGGTGAGGCCCTGGCACAGGTTGCCCAGAGAAGCTGTGGCTGTCCTATCCCTGGAAGTGTTCAAGGCCAGGTTGGATGGGGCTCTCAGCAACCTGGTCTAGTGGAAGGTGTCCCTGCCCACAGCAGAGAGTTGGAACTGGATGATCTTTTAGGCTCTTCCAACCCAAACTATTCTATGACTTTATGTATTAGAACTGTCATGCCAAAGATATTGTGGCTGGAAGGTCCTATTGTATAATGCACCATTTATGAAGGAAATAAAATGCATATAAAAGGCACAATAGAACATGCACACCCACATGCACAGAGACTACAAGCACATCTCTGAAGCACACAGGCTCTTCCCTTGTAAATGCAGTTCCTTTTCTTTGGGGACTCAAACAGATTCTGACCTCATGTCTGACATCTGCTGAAGTTTCGGTTTGAGCAGTTGCTGTCAGGAAGCCATCATTCATAACTTAGTGTTGGTTAAGAATCCTGTTCATGAGAAGGTTGTGTCTGATACAGAGGGGGACATAATAAATTTGGTCTCACAATAAGTAATCCCTCTAGACCAGGATGAAGGGAATAGAAGAAAAGCAGAAGAGAGGAAGAAGCTTGTTAATGTTGTTGCTATATCTTTTCTTCTTATAACAAATGATCCTTAGTTCTTACTAGGGAGAAACTTGAATTTGTGTGAGGCATCAGGAGACCTCTCTACTGCTGAGAATTAACAGCAGATCTAGATGATGTGATTTGTTCAGCTGTCCACCCTGGAAAAGGTGACAAAGAAAAGGATGAAGCAAAAAAGAGGATGCAGAAATGTGTTTAAAGACAACTTTTAGCAAGGGTGGCTGAAACCCTGAAAGCCTGGACAGACAAGCGTCTAAAAAGAAGCTTCACAAATACTCTGGCTGTCAGTGGCCTCCTCTGGCAAACACTCAAACCCTGAGCATAAGCTACTGCTCCGAAGGGTGCAGGATCATGGGCAAAACCAGATACAGCATCCACAGTAAAAATGGAAATCTGACTTAAAATTGAGCAAAAAGCCAAGGCTTCAGTGATGGGAAATGAAACAGCCTGGCCAGATGGATACCTCAGGCATACAGTGCAGAGTGCTGAGTTCTGTGCAGAGCTCGGGTTGAGTGTCAGGTTTGCATTAGCCAGATTTTCCATTAACCCATACATTGAAGGCAAAATTTACATACTGGCCTCATAACAGTCTTTCCAAATCTGTTGATTGACATATGGATGCAGCAGCAATATGCATACAGCAACATTGGTATACTGGAACCAGAACCAGGACCTCCTTGCATTTTTAAGTAGGCCTCAGAAACGATTTAAATTTTTTCTGAAAGAAAGTTGTCATTACCCTTATCTCCATTTAACAGAGAAAACAGACAGAGACTTGAAAGGATTTGACTGATGACTGAGCTAGATTTGTAACAGAGACTCCTTCAAGCCTAGTGCAGTGCTGTGAGACACACATTCCAGAGAAATTCAGCTGTGATTCAAACTGCTGAATGCACCAACAGCTAATATTAGTGAAGCGCTTCAAGACCATCATGATTTTTTTTTTAATGGCCTCTAAATTTAAGCAGCATGACTTCACTGGGACCCAGGCAGACAATTTAAAGTTTGGTTAATGGGCAAACAATAATGAAAAATTTATTCTGTCTCTTCACAACTATAATTAAGATAAAAGCAAAGCTCGGCACAGAAATTGTCCACCAAAGGACACAGATGAACTTGAAAACAGCTGGAGTATTATTTTTCATGCTGGGTGACAATACAGCATGTGACTGAGTATGGTTTCCAAGGGAAAGCGGCCTTCCACAGGGAGTTGTAGTTATTGCCCAAAGACAACATTAACACCATGACTAAAAACTCAAGAAATGCAGGACCAGGGACCAACATGCACATTCCTCTGCTGAACTTCAGCCATACTTTACATCCCAGACCACAACAGCTCTTTCACTGTTGTCAAATAATGTGGTCCCACCATGCACTCAGACACACAGCCATCTTTAGTTCTGGAGCTTTGTAATTTTTCTTAAGTTATTTATTCAAATGTGAATCCCTTTGAAAAGGTTTGAGGGGCTGTGCTTTCACTCTATTTTGAGATTAGTTCTGTAAACCATTTGAAAGGCAGGGAAATAACAGTTTTGTCTCTTGAGAAGAGACCCAGGAGATGGATGATTTTGTCTTACAAATGTCACACTGTGATGTCTGTCATGTAGAAGGGAAGTTTCACAAGTCATTAATTCAGCCAGCTGGTGGGACAGAGTCTAATAGATAACATAAACTGCTTGGGAAGATAAATATCAACAAAGCTCATTTATTTGGAGACTCAACATACTTTTCAACTTGCCTATTCACTTTGTGGGAAATTTGACATCATAAGTTTATTATATTTTAACACTGTTGCACAAAGTGCAACAAAATAATTAATATCAAAATAATTAATATCAAAATAATTTTTGAGAGGGTAACAGAAAATTGCCAGTGTATCAGAAATGGAACAAAGAACAAAATCTTTGATGTGCAAATAATCAGTCACCTGGTAGCAGGTGTAATTCTATCATCATTAACATGATTTCTCGTGAACTAGAAGGGTCAAAATATAGGTTACTGTGTAAAATACACAGTCTGAAATTGAGATACATTATTGAGTGCCATTCAAAAATCAATTATTAAAATAAAGTTCTTACTTGCAAAGTATGACGAGTTTTGTGGACTTGAAGATTCAAACAGACATGATATTCCTGAAAAAATGTTGGGAAAAAATGCACAGTGAAGTGCCATGCAGTACTTTGAAACAGCTTTGAAATGTAGGCCATTTAACCAAACTACATGAAACCACCAAGATTCTTCATGTCAGGACATGAGGAAGCTGTAAATTGTGGTGAAAGCTATTATTTTAGTCACTGTAATCACAAATTGAGAGAAAGGAAAGATATGGATATCTCTTTCTAGAGTTGTCTTCAGAGAGGAAAATGGAAATTAAAACATTATCTGTGAATCCTCAAACTGAAGCTGACTGGACTCTGCAGAGTATAAAAGAGAGGAAGCCCGTCACTCCAAGTGAACAGAGAGCCCATGATTTGAGAAATGGAGGGTGGATTTCTCTAAGCTGACCCTGGATTCTCCAGATGCTTGCCTTCACCTTCTTCTAGGTTTGAACTGGGTTTAGATTTGGCTTCTGTTTCTAGTTCATGCGTGTAAAACGAGGTCTCACACCGCAGTGATGGTTGGGTGGTGCCTGTGTGGGATGTCAGCCTACATCATCACCTACTTTCTTTTCCCAAACAAGAGGGGAAATGTCTGTCAGGTCTGCAACATGATGGGCTGCTAGGGTGCTCTCCCCATTCCAGGGATCATGATTTATAGCAGCTGATGTCAGAAATGGGTGGAATGTGTCCCTGGAAAGGCCTAAGGCAAGCTCAGTGCCTACATGCAAAGGGGCCTGAGCAATGGAAGGGCATGGGGGAGGCTTGCTGGCTCCAGGCTCAGAGTCGAATTTTATCTTACAGTCCCAGCTGTCACAGCTCTGTGACAGGCAGCTGTAATTGACATTGTGGTGTCACCAGGAGCAGAGGAAGCATTTCCAGAGGGTGATATTAGTAAGCACCAATGTGGATATCAACTTCCCTCCCTCAGAAGGGAGGGAGAGTGTAAGGATGTATTTTAGTAGGAAAATGTGCTCACATGCCTGAGAATTTGTGGCAAACTTGAAAATCTCTCTTCAGCAGCAAAAAGAAAACACAACTCTGCCCACACGTAGTTCCATGCTGTGGACTGAGCTGTCAAAATACTTCCCACAGCTGAGACCTGGAAGACAGGCAAACACTCTGTTGCTGCTGAGACCTATTACTGGAACAAATAATGTGCTGTGTTTTGCAGTTACAATAGATTACAAACATCAAACATCTTGCAAACATCTTGAATTTCTTTTCCTTCCACAGATTTTCCAAACTGTAAATGCTGAATAAGCAGATATTTGGGAGCTTTGTTGGCATCTGTTTGTAGTTTTATGAGGATAAGTTTGTTAATAGAGGCTGAAGAGGAAATGAATGTGGAAGGACAGCTGGGTAAAACTGCAAGTGATGCTTTTCATCAGCATAGAACTGATGTAACAAAGGATGTTCTGTCACTGGGGTCACAGGCTTTATGATTGCTAGGTTTGGACCATGGATAAGGGCTACAGTCAGGCAAAATTTCAGCCCTAGGATTTAGCTATAGCCTTTGCTGTTCTGCCTTGGGTGCCATATAGATTAATTCAAATACTGGGTTTTTTCCTGCATGACACAGATCGCAGGAGCAGATTCCCTTGGGTTTTCAGTCAGCGTATGTCCAAACAGTGTCTCCAAATTTTTGGGTGATGAGTTCAAAATATTCCCATGCCTAATTCCAGTGATTCATTTTATGATTATTCAACATGAGATGCCCTCAGGAGTCAGATTTCCAGAGGGGTTAATTACTCACAACTCAAATGATTCAGTAGCTCTAAAATACTCTTATAAAACCATAGGAAGATCATATTAAACCTAGAGAAACTCAGCAAGGCATTTCTGAGCTGACTACCCACCATCCCTTCTAATAAATAAAGGGTCTTTTAGAACAACTTCTACGAAATGTATTGCCTAATTTCACAGGGAACTGAAACATTTGTCACAATGTGGAAAACAAATAGGGAGTTTTTAGAGCTTAAGTTGATTTTCATTGTGTCTGTTAAGATCTTCTTTCCCCTGATTGTTAACTTTAGGAGCATTTGAGCACTGTACAGCAGTGTTCTATCCAATTCATTTAACTCAATTTTCTCATAGGATAGGAATTAACCCAAGCATAAGTTTAAATATTTCAAGAATAACATAATTACCGTGATATCAGCGATTCACTGTTTTATTGGCTTCTGTGTTACCTCTGTATCAGACCAGAGTTTGATTTCCAATGTCTTCAATTCTGTAACCTGGTTTTCAGGAGCAGCAGGTTTTGTCCTTGTTTCTCTGCAAGCTATCCAGTTGTGCCTCTCAACTTTTTCCTGGGTCACCTCCAAGCATTAACTAGAATTTTTCGACAGTTAAAACCCCATGAAATCAGATGCACATGTTTGCATCTTTAGGTAGGAATTCCCACAGCACAAATATGTCTGCACTGCTTATTTATGTTCATAATTGTGTACATCCAGAAATAGCACAAATATATTAGATAGAATCACAGAATGGCTTGGGCTGGAAGAGACCTTTAACATCATTCAGTTCCCTGGATCACCATGGGCAGGGACACCTTCCACCAGACCAGGTTGCTGAGAGCCCCATCCAACCTGGCCTTGAACTCTTCCAGGGATGGGGCATCCACAGTTTCTCTGGGCAAGCTATGCCAGGGCCTCACCACCCTCACAGGGAAGAATTTCTTCCTAATATGTAATCTAAATTTACTCTCTGTCAGTTTGAAGCCATTCCTCCTTGATCTGTCACTCCAGGCCCTTGTATATAGTCCCTCTCCATCTTGAAGGCTCCCTTCAGGTACTGGAAGGCCACAATTAGGTCACCTCAAAGCCTTCTCTTCTCCAGGCTGAACAATCCCAATTCTCACAGCAGAGGTGTTCCAGCCCTCTGATCACCTTGGTGTCCCTCCTCTGCACTTGGTCCAGCAGCTCCATGTCCTTCCTGTGCTGGGACCCCAGGGCTGGATGCAGCTCTGCAGGTGAGGTCTCACCAGAGGGGAGCAGAGGGGCAGAATCTCCTCCCTTGATAAACTAGAAAGCTAAGGAAGAAGATAGATTTTGTGAGTATTTTACTGCCTCATCCATCTAAGACTAAGAGTTAATTTTCAGAAGTTTCCTTAATCCCCAAAATCATAATTTTCCAGTCTGTTCTAGATGTTTAAAGATTTACAGCTCAGATGTCACTACTCAAAAGTTGTATCAGCACTTGGGTGTTTCCCCTCTTCATTCCAGCCATACACACTTTTATCCTTTGCACGACTTCATTTTTTTTCACTAATTCTGGCTGTTCTGAAGCTTCAGGTGCTTTCAGCTCCCTCATTTTAGCAACTGAAAAATTTTTTTTAGACATTATGCCAGAGAACAGTCAAAAATATTTGAATTTCCTGTCATTAAGGTAGTCAGGGCTAATATAATATGAAATTTTCTTAAGGGAAAAGTTAAGCATGGCTGGTAAAATGCATAGAAGTAAAATTTGTATTTCATTTGATTTCCTGTCATCTCCAGATATAATATTTTCCTTTTCTCTTGCTTCTTCACTCCCACCCAATCTCAGAATCTGCAAATTACTTTAGTCTGAGATATTTCCTTTGCATTAACTCCATTTCATTGGCTGCAAATTCAGTCTTCTGAATCGAAGTGCAGTTTTTGCACTTGAATTTGTATTTAGGAAACATGATGAAAACTAATATCATAATTATACATTCAAGCAAATCGCATGAATTACATCTGTGTCTAGCCACCCAAAAATATCTGTGGTTGTCATTGGAGTGCATATTTTTTTTCCTTCTCTAGTAGCATCACAAGACAATGCTGTGGTTCAACCCCAGTGGTTCAACCCCAGCCAGCAACTGAGTACCACACAGCCACTCACTCAGTGCCCCATCCCACTGATAACTCTATCCCAGATGAAACCTGGGCAGACAGTGGAAAAAACTGCTCCTGTGTTATTCCATGGACAACGACTCCATTAAGGAAGAGCAACACTCAAACTCTTTTCCTTTTTAAGCACCATCTTTTAAATTTCTCACAAAATATTTATTCTGATTTCCTTAAAGCTCTTACAGAAGGTGTGACACTGTTCATCTTGAACAAACTTCTAACCAAACAAGGCCCATGCACCTTCTTTTGTATTTGCCCAGTTGCAATATCCTTTTTACCTAAACCTTAACATTCTTGTGTTCCACCACCACAGGAAGGCATCCCATATTTCCTTACAAGGTCTACATTGTGCTATAGCATCTACAGTGAGGTTTCATTGACTGAGCTTGAACTGTGCTCTTAAATTCTGTCAAAAAAACTCACAGAGGGCTTCAAAGAAAGCAAACAGATCACACTGACAGGACTCAGCACACTGATTCACTTTGCAGAAGGTATTTGAAACCAGTTGGCTGTGCAAGTTTGTAATAGAATGAGCTGCAAAGAAATTAATGACACACTGTTGGTATCTTCCCCAGAGCAGCTGTTTGATATCAAACCAATCTATGCTTAATCCATCAAAGTCATTAATCACTCCCAGCCTCTACTGTCAGACTTCCTAATGGCTTGGGCAACTGCTTTGAGAAGTCTCACATCATTTCCTGTCAAATCTGTCTAAAGTACAGCCTGGGTGCATGAGAGATCAACTGCTTGTCCCATACACCTTTTTAATTGCAGAAACTAAGGACTTTGTGGTTCATTAAATTAAATGAGACAATGTAATTGTTTTATTGCAGAATATCAGGTTAAATCAATGCACATATATTTGAATTATTGCTTGCGCTGGGATCTGAGCAAATTTCTGTCCAGGCAATTTTCACATTCCCATTTAGATTGGACACTGATTTAATTGCTGTAGTACAACCCCCTTGTTTTTCAGAGGGGCCTGCTTGGGTTTTTTAAAGCCTAAACTCTATGATGAGTTCAGACAAATGAAAATAAACCTTTCTTCTTGTTACGATCCAGTTAATATTAG
>VZTE01004289.1:830-11692 GCA_013397775.1 Eulacestoma nigropectus
CCAAACTGCTCAGCCAACCACCCAACCAATGGCCCTCTCAACCAACCACCCAACCGCTCAACCAACTAACCAACCAACCAACCAATCAACCACTCAACCAACCAACCAATCAACCACTCAACTAACCAACCACCCAACCGCTCAACCACTCAACCAACCAACCAACCACTCAACCAACCGACCACCCAACTGCTCAACCAACCGATGACCCAACTTCTCAACCAACCAACCACTCAACCAACCAACTACCACTCAACCAACCAACCAACCGCTCAACCAACCAACCGACCACTCANAACCAACCACCCAACCGCTCAACCAACCAACCAACCGAACACTCAACCAACCAACTGACCACTCAACCAACCAACCAACCACCCAACCGCTCAACCAACCAACCGACCGACCGCTCAACCAACCAACCAACCAACCAACCGACTGCTCAACCAACCAACCAACCACCCAACCAATGACCCGAGCACCAAACCACCCAACCGCACAACCAACAACCCAACTGTTCAACAAACCAACCAACAGCTCAACCAACAACCTGATCACCCACTCAACCACCCAAATGCTCAACCGAACAACTGCTCAACCATTGAACCAGTCAACCAACCAAGGATCTGCTCAACCAACCAACTTCTCAACCAATAACCCAAACACTCAACCAACAACCCGTTCAACCAACATCTCAACCAAGCAACCACTCAACCAACGACCCAGCCACCAAACCAATCACTCAACCAATGATTCAACCACTCAGCCAACCACTCAACCAACCAACCACTCAACAAACCAACCGCTCAACCAACGACCCGAGCACCAAATCAACCACCCAACCAATGACCCAACTGCTCAACCAACCAACCACCCACCCAACTGACACCGCTGTTCAACCAACCACCCAAACACCCAATCACTCAACCAACCACCCAACCAAAGACCCAACCACTCAACCAAATACTTGATCAAACAACTGCTCAACCAATGACCTGAGCACCAAACCAACCACGCAACCATTGAACCACTCAATCAACAACCCACCCAACCAACGACCCAACTGCTCGAGCAGCCACTCAATCACCCACCCACCAGCCCATCAACTCAACCACCCACCCGGCAAATTATCCAACCACCCAATCAACCGACAACTTCTGGTTGGTTTGGGTTGAGAGGGACCCTAAATCCCATCCCATTCCACCCCTTGACGTGGGCAGGGACACCTCCCACTGTCCCAGGTGGATCCAAGCCCCATCCAGCCTGGCCTTGGACACTTCCAGGGATCCAGGGGCAGCCACAGCTTCTCTGAGAATTCCAGCCCAGCCCCTCACCACCCTCAGAGCCATGAATTCCTTCCCGATATCCCACCTAACCCTGCCCTCTGGCAGTGGGAATTCAGTGTGAGGGAGGAAGGGGATACCCCCGGAGACCACAACCCCTCTGAGTATCACCACGTGGTCACCCTCTGGAGTCTCCCCACCTTGTAGGCCGCTTCCCGCATGAACTGCTTGGCCGGCTGCTTCCAGATGGCCGGAACGGTGAGGACCCAGCGGATGGCATCACTCTCAGGCAGGGACGGGCACTGGTCCTTCAGCTCCTGCCAGGGGACGAGCAGAAGGTGACGCGACGGCTGGAGCTCCCGGTGAATCACGGAATGGGTTGGGTTGGGAGGGACCTTAAACCCCATCCAGTCCCACCCAGGGACACCTTCCACTCTTCCAGGTGGCTCCAAGCCCCACCCAACCTGGCCTTGGACACTTCCAGGGATCCAGGGGCAGCCACAGCTTCCCTGGGAATTCCATTCCAGGGCCTCCCCACCCTCACAGGGAGCGCGCGGAGAGGACACAGAGGATTCCGTTTGGGAAGGAGGAGGAGGGATGGAGGAGGCCGCACCTGCACCGCGTGCTGCTTGAAGAAGCGCAGCGCGTGGGCGAACACCTCCAGCGCCGGCATCTTCTTCCCATTGACAGCTTCCAGCTCGGTTTTCATGGTCAGATCCTGCCGGGAACAGCCAATGGATCACACAAGGGGCTGGGAGGCGGATGGATCCATCACCGAACCTCGGGAGTTTGCTCATCCCCCTGAGCCAACCAGACCAGCTGGAGCTCAGGCACCTGAAGCACTTTCGTGCAGTCACATCCACCCACCTTGGAGCAGCTCAGACAGGAGAACCCCAAATTCACCCCTAAAATGGGCTAAAACGGGGCTTTTTCCAACATTCCAACTCCCAACCTGGCCAGGATTTCCCTGGGAACATCGGGAGCATCGAGATGGGAGCAGGGACTCACACTGGTGCTGTGGATCTTCATCTTAAACTTCTCAAAGTAGAACCACTCGCGAGCCTCCTCGGGGTCCAGGTCGTGGTAGTAATCCCGGGCGGTGTAGCCGAAGCTGTGGAATGTCCCCTCTGGGGTCAGCAGGAGGCTGGTGGGGGTCTTCTGGTTGGCCACGCCCGGGTCCCCCCCTTCCCATTTCCTGCAAAGAGGAGCCGGAGCAGGTGAACTTCCAGGGAATGGGTCCTGCCAGGTTTAATTTGTTTCTATGGGCGTGGCTTAGTTTGTTCTATGGGCTTCTATGGTTTTCTGAAGGACCTTAAAGGGGGGCAGAGTAGGAGGGATGATCCCGCTCCGTCCTCCAAGGAGTTTCATGGAATTCCAGACTGGTTTGGGTTGGGAGGGACCTTGAAGACTCCCCAGTGCCCCCCCCTGCCATGGGCAGGGACACCTTCCCCTATCCCAGGCTGCTCCAAGCCCCAATGTCCAACCTGGCCTTGGACACTGCCAGGGATCCAGGGGCAGCCACAGCTGCTCTGGGAATTCCAGCCCAGCCCCTCCCCACCCTCCCACACAGGAATTCCTTCCCAAGATCCCAGCCCAATCTCCCCTTTCCCAGTGGGAAGCCATTCCCTGTGTCCTGTCCCTCCAGGCCTTGTCCCCAGTCCCTCTCCAGCTCTCCTGGAGCCCCTTTAGGCCCTGCAAGGGGCTCGGAGCTCTCCCTGGAGCCTTCCCTTCTCCAGGGGAACATTCCCAGCTCTCCCAGCCTGGCTCCTGAGCAGAGGGGCTCCAGCCCTTGGAGTATCCTCATCCCACACCTTCCACCCACTGCTTCCAAGAATCATCTTCCACCAACCCAACATCCACCCCTTTTGGGGCCATAAAAGTCCCTTCCCAGCCCCAGGAGCAACTCCGAGGCCTCTGGCATCTCCTCACCTCATCATGTGGATGGCCTCAGGATCGCTGGTGAAGCTGAAGGCGTAACCGCTGGAGGTGGTGCCAAAGTCGATGGCCACCACCACGGAGAAGGACGGGGTCTGCTGGGAACGCGCCTCGCTCCGCTGGAAGGCAAGGAATGGGATCAAGCACTCAACTGGGACCGGATGATTCCAGAAAAGGGGGAAAAAACCCCGGGAAGGGGTTAATTTTCCCAGGATTTTCAGGATTTTTTCCAGGATTTTCACTCAGTTTGGTGATTCCTTGATGGGTGATTCTTTTTCTTACACACCTCCAGCTCATTGGGAAAAGGATCTCCCAAATTCCATGTATTCTGCAGTCATTCCCAAAGGCAGCTTCCCATGGGATTTGGGCAGCCCTGGAGAGGGATGGATGCCCACAGGGGCACCCGGGGTGGTTGGGGTTTCCTGGTTTTATCCTGGTGCTGAGCCCTCCTCACTTGAACTCTGAAATCGGAGCTGAGATTCCCCAAAAGATTCCCTGTGTCCAGTCTCGCTCCAAGGGACCTTGTCCCAGATGTCTCCGTGGGTCACTGAACCCAAGTCCTTCCCTGTTGCCCATTTTGGACGAGGTGACATCATCCCAGGTGTCCCTATGGGTCACTCAGCCAAAAACCTTCCCTGTGTCCAATGTCAGACCAAGGGACCTTGTCCCAGGTGTCCCCAAGGGTCGCCCAGTGGAAAACATTCCCTGTGTCCCATCTCAGTCCCAGGGTCCTTGTCCCAGGTGTCTCCATGGGTCATTGGACCCAAACCCTTCCCTCTGTCCACTGTTGCCCCAAGGGACCTTGTCCCAGGTGTCCCCGTGGGTCACTGAACCCAAATCCTTCCCTGTTGCCCAATTTGGATGAGGTGACATCATCCTGGGTGTCCCTATGGGTCACTCAGCCAAAAACCTTCCCTGTGTCCAATGTCAGACCAAGGGACCTTGTCCCAGGTGTCCCCAAGGGTCCCCCCGCTGGGAAACATTCCCCACGTCCGGTCTCACTCCAAGGGACCTTGTCCCAGGTGTCCCCGTGGGTCACTGAACCCAAATCCTTCCCTGTTGCCCAATTTGGATGAGGTGACATCATCCTGGGTGTCCCTATGGGTCACTCAGCCAAAAACCTTCCCTGTGTCCAATGTCAGACCAAGGGACCTTGTCCCAGGTGTCCCCAAGGGTCCCCCCGCTGGGAAACATTCCCCACGTCCGGTCTCACTCCAAGGGACCTTGTCCCAGGTGTCCCCAAGGGTCACCCAGCTGAAAATCCCCCTGGCCCAGGCGTTTTGGGTCGTTCCCACTGCTGCTCCCACACTTTTCCTATCCCTGCTCCGTGTCTGTGTCCCTTCCCTCTGGGGCTGTCCCGGTGCCGAAGGAGCCGTGAGGATGTGACAAGGCCCTGTCCCCGTGTCACCACGGGAAGCTGAAAGCCTCGTTAACTTTTAATGTCCCCAGATTTGATAAGTGCGGACACGAGCTGGCCGGGAAAAACGCCGGGATCAGCAGGGGAGAGGTAGCTGGCGCAGGAATGTGCAGGGACAAGGAACTCCGGGGAGGATCCGGCTCCGGAACGCGGCCTCCCACGCCCGGCGGCCCCTGGATGAGGGCAGGAGTTTTGTGGGGTTAAACTTTTCCTGGTGGGTCATTCCGGAGCTGGAAAACCCCTCCATCCTGAAAATCCCATGGATAGAGGTCCTGGGCATAGCCTGACCCATCCTGTGGGACTCGGGGGACTGAGGCCGGACTGGGAGGGGAGGGGGAGCAGCAACTGGGGAAGGATCAGAGGGGGCAAGGACGGGGACAGACCCCACAGCCCCCAGGGACCCCACAGTGGCCTTGCTGGGACCCCATAGTGGCCTTGCTGGGACCCCGTAGTGGCCTTACTGGGACCCCATAGTGGTCTTACTGGGACCCCATAGTGGTGTTCCTGGGAACCCCATAACAGCCTTACTTGGATCTCACAACAGCCTTACTGGGAATGGCACAGTGGCCATACTGGGACCCCACAACTGCCTTACTGGGAACCCCGCAAGGGCCTTACTGGGACCCCACAGTGGTCTTACTGGGATCTCACAACGGCCTTACTTGGGACCCCAAAACTGCCTCACTGGGATCTCACACCGGCCTTACTGGGGACCCCAAAACTGTCTTACAGGAGATCCCACAACTTTTTTACTGGGACCTCACAGTGGTGTTACTGGGACCCCACAACGGCCTTACTGGGGATTCCACACTGGCCTTACTGGGAACCCCGCAAGGGCCTTACTGGGACCCCACCGTGGTGTTACTGGGACCCCACAACGGCCTTACTGGGGATTCCACACTGGCCTTACTGGGAACCCCGCAAGGGCCTTACTGGGACCCCACCGTGGTGTTACTGGGACCCCACAACGGCCTTACTGGGGATTCCACACTGGCCTTACTGGGAACCCCGCAAGGGCCTTACTGGGACCCCACCGTGGTGTTACTGGGACCCCACAACGGCCTTACTGGGGATTCCACACTGGCCTTACTGGGAACCCCGCAAGGGCCTTACTGGGACCCCACCGTGGTGTTACTGGGACCCCACAACTGCCTTACTGGGAACCCCATAATGGCCTTACTGGCCCCCCCATGGCCTTACTGGGACCCCACTTACCGGTGACTGGGAAGGCGTCAACGGGGCAATGCTGCAGCTGTCGTGGGGTGTCCCCGGGGAGCTGGGCGGGGACGGCGTCGGGCACCGCTCTCCGTTGGCACCTGGGGACGCGGACGGGTGAGTCTGGGTGACCCCAACCCCCCCAAAGACCCTTCCCCAAGGAGAGCCCACCCAGGACATCCCGATGGAGACGGATCCAGGTGGGAAGGGATCCCAGCCGTTCCCAAAGACCCTTCCCCAAGGAGAGACCATTCGGGACATCCCGATGGAGACGGATCCAGGTGGGAAGGGATCCCAGCCATTCCCAAAGACCCCTCCTCAAAGAGAGACCACCCAGGACATCCCGATGGAGACGGATCTGGGGTTGGATGTGGCAGTGAAGGAGAGGAGTCACTGCGGGGGCTCCAGGCGTGGAGATGATAAAATCATGGGACTGTGGGATGATTGGAGTTTGGAAGGACCCTAAAGATGATCCATGGGCAGGGACACCTTCCGCTATCCCAGGCTGCTCCATCATGGCCTGGGACACTTCCAGGAATGGGGAAGCTGCTCCGGGCCAGCAGCTGTAAGGTTTGGATTCAGTGGGAATGGGGGAAAACTTGGAAGGAGGGAAAGGAAGTGTCTGTGGTTCAAATCCACAGAGACCCAGCGAGGAGAAGTGGGTCCAGCTTGGACCCCTGGCCACGCTCCAGAACATCCCGGTTTTCTGGAGATCCTGGAAATTCCTGTGTGAGCCTGTGGTGACCCCAAAATCTGGGGGCAGGGACCTCAGGGACGGCACAGCGGATTTTCCCTCCTCCTCTTCCTTCTCCTGGAGCCACCAGCTGTCCGTGTCCCCTCCAGCAGCACAATTCCAGCCATGGGGACCCCCGATGGTCCCAGAATTGGGATGGGATGAGCCCCAGGTCCCCCCACCCCACACCGGGGACACGGGGCTATCCCGCCCGCGCTGCCCCGGGCATCTGGTTCCAATTAGCAGCCGGCTTTAATTAATCACCGCCCACGAAAGAGCCACTGGATCGCCTCCAGCTGGAAGGGGGTGGCCGGGAAGCGGCTGGGGGAGCTGACGGAGCAGCTTTCCCAAGGGATCGGGATGGGGTAAAGTGCTGGGAATGGGATGTTGGGTCCGGGCGATGACACCAGGGAGGTGAAAGGACTGTCAGCCCCAAGACCTGCGCTTTGGGATTGCCGATCCAGCCGGGATCCTGCCGAGATCCTGCCGGGATCCTGCCGGGATCGGGGCCATGGGAGCGGGGATGAGCAGCGCCCACCCCCAGCCGGGCTCTGGAGAGATTTGGGAACAGCAGAGGCTCCTCCGGGAAGAGCAAAACTCCATCTCCCCTTCGCTGGTGTCCGGACAAACCCACCCCGGCTCCCAGTGCCACCAGTTTGCACTGGGACACTCTCCGGAAGCTCAGGAGCCCCAGGGAGCGCTCCGGGAATGCTCCGGGACCCCCCAGCAGTGGCAGCAGTGGGATTTGGATTGGGATCGGGCTGATCCCAACTTTCCACATCCGGGGAAGAGCCACTGCCACATCCCGGAGTTGGGGACAGCGATTGCCATGTCCCCGCCCCCCGGAGCTGTGCCGGTGACACGTCCGCTGTCCCCAACACCTGCTCCGTAAGTGCCTTTCCCTGTATCCGTGCCCATCCCATAAATATTTGATCCCAGACAAACGGGAATGGTCTCTCCGCCGCCTCCGCGTGCGACAGAGCCGGGTGGACCGGTGACCCCCCCCCAGGGGGCTCTGGAGAGCCTTGGACATGAAATCCCATTCCTGCGGATAAGGATCGGGATCGGGGCGGGGGGGGCTAATTCCTGCCGTAGCCTCCGCATTCCTGGGTTTGGGATGGCGGGATCAGGTTTGGGATGGTGGGATCAGGTTCGAGATGGAGGGTTCAGGTTTGGGATGGCCGGATTGGGTTTGGGATGGTGGGATCGGGGTTGGGATGGTGGGATCAGGTTTGGGATGGTAGGATTGGGTTTGGAGTGGAAGGATCAGGTTTGGGATGGTGGGGTCAGGTTTGGGATGGCGGGATCGGGTTTGGGATGGCAGGATCGGGTTTGGGATGGCGGGATCGGGTTTGGGATGGTGGGACTGGGTTTCCTCCCACAGCTGGTTCTGGTTACCCCGGTGCCGGAGCTGCGGAGGGGACGCAGGGGGGGACAGCAGAGGGACGCAGCGGGACCCTGACACGGAATGATGGTCTGGGGGGGGGTCAGGGGACATCTCAGCCGGTGCCACCCCCTGGGGACATCCTTACCCATCCGCAGGCTCTGCATCCCGGGCTCCAGGAGCATCGCCATGGCCTCGCTGCCCGCCTGGAAAAGGAAGGGACAAAATCCATCCCCGCGTCCCCTTGGCGGCCTGGAGTGGCCGCGCTGTCCCCTCAGCGTGACCCCAGCCTTGACCGCTCCCAAAAACGCCTCGGGGACGGGGCTGGGATTTGTAGGATTGGCGGGAGGGGCCCCCAAATCCCAGCTCACAACGGGCTGTGGGAGCGGCTGTCGCGGTTTGGGGCACACGCGATTGTCACCGCCGGGGTGTCACCGGCTGTCACAGCCGCGGTGGGGACAGGGACCCGAGTTCCTGCCACTGAGCAGGTCGGACAGACGCGTGGGATACGGATGCGTGGGATACGGATGTGTGGGAATCGCTGTTCCTGCACACTTTCACCCTCAGCCAAAGCCCTCTTTTGGGGTCTTGTTTAGGAAAAATCCCAACTTTTCCCCACGGGAGCGCGGTGGCCAAAGGGATCCCGGACCCAGCCTGGACCAGCTCCAAATCTTCTTCCCGGGATCACACCCCAGCTCCTGGCTCCCTTCCCGAGGCCGCGGCATCCCGGCACCTCCGAGCCCCCCAGCCCGCCCCGGCCGCTCTCATCCCACAAATCCGGCGGCTCGGGATAGGGCTGAGCTCATCGGGAGAGGCCTCGCCAAACCCACCCACGCACTGCCGGCCCCCACAGCTTTCCCTGTTCCCAAAAAAAAACCCCTTTAGGATACAAACAGCAGGTGGGGAGGCTTTCCCTGGAATGGGAGGGTCCAGCTCCAGCCACCCCGGAGCTGCGGGTGGGGACAGCGATGCTGGTGGCCCTGGGGTGACACAGAAGGGGGTCCTGGCAGGTTGGGGGTGGGCCAGGGGCTTTTCCACCAAAACGGGGCTTTTCGGGAGGTTTTCCTGCAGGGACGCGCTCCGGAAATCGGCCCCCAACTCCGGGATTTGTGTCCCTCCCAGCAAAAACGCTGCCTTGGGGCTCAGGTTGCGGTTTTGGGATGTGCAGGGATGTCCCCAGCGTCCCCAACCCCGCGGTCTGAGCTCCCGCATCCCGCGGATGGACGGATCCAGAGGGACACGCCAGCCCTCGGTGGCTCCGCGGATTCATTCCCTGTCCCTCCACGGCCATCGGGGGATGTCCAGGGGGTCACTCCGGGGTCTGTGCTGACCCTCAGGTTCTGGGTGGCCAAAACTCTCCTTCTCCGGGACTGGCAGGGAGTGGCCGACAGCCACCTTTGTCCCCGAGGTGCCAACCCCTTTCTGGGGTCCCCGTGAGGAGGGTGGGTGGCCTCAACCCCCTCGAGGTGTCCCCCAGCACCGGGCAGTGACCTCGCTGTTGTCACCCAGGGCACACAACACCAAGTCCCCGACTCTGGGGGTCCCTCCCAGGGCAGGATCCCGGTGGCTCCGGGGCTCCCTCCACCAGGAGCGGCGATTTGGAGGATTTTCCACCATTTCCGCCTCTGCGGGGGCTCACGGAAACGGGGAAAGGAAACAAAGTTTGGGACGGGATCGGGGTGGAGGAGCCAGGAGTGACTGCGGGGCTGTGGCACGGCCGAGAGTGGCACGGGGACACCGGCTTGGCCTGGCGCGGTGACCCCACAACTCGGCCTGACCCCACAACTCGGCCTGACCCCACAACTCGGGGCGTCCTCACGGGACACCCGGGGGGCTCAAGGCAGCTGTGGGGCTCCGATCCAGATGTTGCGGGGACAGAAGGAGCTGTTTGAACCCACATCCCCCCTTTGCCAGGGCTGAGCACGGCTGCGGGGTTGGGGACACCCCAAATGCTCCGGGTGAAGCTGTCGGGGTTCCCTGGAGCCCTTCCCTGTCCCCTCGGCCATGGCTGGGACACGGGAGCCACCCGGGGGTGTCCCCGGCACGGGCCGCCACAGCCCCTGCCCGGTGCTGGCGCATTGTGGCACTGTCCCTGTGGCGTCCCCGGTGGTCACAGCGGTGTCCCCAGCGGTCACAGCGGTGTCCCCCAGGACAGGGCGCACGGGGACAGTGTCAGAGCGCCCACCCCCACTCCCCCCCGCGCCCACGGCCCCCCCGTTCCCACTGGGAAGAGGCAGCGGAGTCCTGGCACTGCCCTTGGTGTCCCCAAACCGGGTAGAGACCCCCGCGGCGGTGCCACCCTCACCTGGGCCAGGGGACAGCGCTGACCCCGCCACGTCCCCACGCCCTGCTGTCCCCCAGCTCCTCCCAACCCCCCCGGCCACTCACCGCTGTGGGGAGGGGGGGGGGACACAGGTTGGGGACCCCCCGGTGCAGCCCCCGCTTTGTCACTCGGGCCGTGCCCGCCGGGCTCGGTCCCCGCGGCTCCGTCCCCGTCCTGGCCGCGGCTCTGTCCCCGTCGGGGCCCCGCGCAGCCCCCCGCGCTCCGGCTTCCTCCCACTCCCTGTCCCGGCCCAGGCAGCGCCTCAAATTGCAATTCCAGCTGCAGATGTGGGAGCGGGAGCAGCGGGAGGAGGAGGAGGAGGAGGAGGAGGAGGCAGGGCCAGCCCCGGCCCCGCCGGCAGCGGAACCTCCGCTCCCCGCCCGGCCACGGCCACCGAGGGGGGACAAGGGTCCCAAAGCGGCCGGGGTGGGGGACACGCCACCCCCACAGCTCCCCCGGTGTCCCCCTGGATTCGTCTGAATCTCTCTGCCGGGTTTGTCACTGCGCGTCCCGGCAGTGACATCTGTCCCCACATCCAGCCCCCTTCCCGGCTCCAGAGCCCGGGATTATCC